>VDFB02115936.1:0-13259 GCA_007258455.2 Sequoia sempervirens
TATTGGTTTCAAAACCCTTGTTGACCACCGAAAAGGTTATTAAAATTTTTCTTTTTCCAATCAACCCATTGATTACCTAGGTCATGGCACTAAACAAAGTTTATATTTTATCGTTGACTGGCTACGTAGTTGAAGGTTGCTTAAGTTATGACTTAAGTCTTTGAATTCATCATGGTGACCAACCCCTCAACCTAGGTGATTACCTATTCCGTGGAGTATCAAAGACTTTATTATTTCCTAAAGTCCAGTGATAAATATTTTCCCACAAAGATCAATGATTAACGATCGAGCAGCTCCCGCACACCCACACTACTCAAAGGGTGATGCCATTAGTTATCTGGAGGAATGTAGGAGGATGAAACATGTTCATGAAAGCGATATGCAATGTTGGGTCCTCATATTTTCCTTTCAAAGTACAATACATGTCACCATCCTATTGCATTGCAGTGCCTTAATACATCACAAGTATGGATTGAAGAAGAATGAAGGAAAGTGTGATATGCACTGAAGGTTCCAGATTGTTACAATTGTTCTAATCCTAGTTCATCACAAGGTTCTAATGCATCTTAGTTTTAAATAATGAAGTTGTATAAAGAAATGTGATGTGCGATGAATGCTAGGGAGAATGGTATATGTTGAGAGAATACTCCCTGATAGGTTTCAATGGGATAGGTTGTCGCAAGGTCTCAAGGCATCATATTTTTAATTCATAAAACATAAAGATAAATTACGATGTGTGATGGTTGTGAGGGGGAGATATAAGGGTGATGTGGCTTCATTTTATTGCATCGCGGGGATGCAATCCATCACATTTTCAAGGGAATGGCTTCTGAAGGGAGACGTGATGTGAAGGGAGTTTGTGATGGCCATTGATCATATATCTCCATGATTAATGACCATGTTTTAAGCTTCTATTGGGGTTTTGATCTCAGGCATACATCCATGATCTAATGGCCTAAATTAAAACTCTAACGACTAAGCACATCGTGTTCATGGGAGGACTTGGAGTAATGGAACAACTACATTTTCAACAATTAGATTGAATTTGATTGGATCCAAATTTATTTTTTGCGCTTCTCCCATACTACATTGATGGCTGGGGTGGTGCAAGCATTATCTGACTTCTAAAAGTAGATTTTGTGGAGCATATACTCATTTATTACTTCCATTTCATCCTTTCTGATGGATACATGCCCATATCCCTAATTTTATGGGGGGATTTGGATGCAATTTCAAGAAAATATTTATGGAATGGGTATGGTGTGCAGGTCTTGGCTTCTCTAGGCTCTCTTTTTGGCATAGATCTCATGAAAAAATCTTTCCTTGATCATATATCCTTGATTACTAACCCTAGTTGGGTTAGGCTTTGAGTTGCATTAATCCAAGTTATGCTTGATGTATAAAAGCAACACTTGTATTCTTATTTTTCTCCTCTCACAGTTTTGTTTTACAAAAGTTTCTATATTCTATATTCTACCATTCTAAAATTTGTATTTATGCCTTATATTAATGAAATCTAGCTATTGTCACAACTATTTCTTGCATGTTTGAGTAAAAATTCTTACCTTCATGTCTAATTTTTTTGTTTTAGTTGATTTGTTAATGTATTGAACAATCTTAAATAAAATAAGGAACAAATTCTATCTTTGTATATCACCTCTATTTCATTTCATGTTCTCTTTCTATCACTTTTCCTTGTGAGCTATTAGAGTAGAGTAGTGATAAGGTTTTCATGTGTTGGGTTAGAACAACATATTTGCACTTAGGTTAGAAGAGGAAGTCGGCCTTCTTTGGAGACGCAACCTCATTTGTGCAAGGTCCCACACCTTTAAGTTGTTTCCATTGTGTCATTAGAAAACTAGACTCTTGCTGAGTAGGGTACAATTTTATGTGATAATAGTTTATGGAATTCCCGATGAGACAAGAAGAAATTTCATTTCATCTTGTTGAGCGAGTGGTGCTGCTCTCAACATTTTATCCTTGAAGAGGCTCTCAAACAAGTACGTGGTGACTTTTCAATCAAAGGAGGACTCTCCATCAAGGTTAGCAACTCAATTTGCTACCTAGAACTCCTAGTTACAAGGAAGACTTGTGCATTCATGCCTAGAATTCAAACAAGGGCATCTTCGAGAGGTAACTTCTAGTATACTCAACTCTCATTTTTTACATCTAGAAGAAGAAATAGATAGTCTTTGTCACCTATTAGGAGAAATAGAGGCCCAAGTATATCTCCTAGAGCTCAATCTATGCCACCTGTGGGTAGATTATTTCAAGCTAGAACACCTGTTGTCCATACAAATAGGGCATTATTCCATATGGATTTTCTTAGAAATAAACCTTTTATATCTTTAATGGTGGAATCCCTTTAATTTATCCCAAAAGAATGATATACCATTCAATTCCCTCAAAAGCATTCCCCATTTCATTGGTGAAACATCCATAACTCTAGAAGATCACATCATAGATGTGGAAAATATATGCTCAGTGCATGATGTAAGAGAGGATAATGTGGTTGTTAGGTTGCTTGCCACTTCTCACAAGGGTAAACCATTGTAGTGGTATAAAGTATTTCCACCCAAATCCATTCACAATTGGGACGAGTTAGGTGAGAAATTATGTAAGCATTTTGAAGAAAAAAGTGACCACTTATCCCTGATAGAACAATTAATAATGATTAAGAGGGAACCTCATGAATTCATGAGTGAATTCAATTACATATTTCAGAAGACTTGGGATAGAATCCCTAACTTTGTGAAGCCTTCTCTCAAGTATGTTTTCCTATATTTCTTAAGGGCTCTTAACAGTGATGTAGTTGTTATGATTCAATCAATGGGTGGTTTTATCTTACCTAGAGGCTATGAAATTTCCATAAGGGTAGAAAATTATTTAATACAGGATGGGATGATAACTCCTAGACCACCAATGCCTTTATTCCTAGAGTTTCCTTCATAACCAACAGTGGCTCATGTCCCGGTGGCTCCTATTCTAGTGGTTTCCACAAGCCAACCTTCTACTTCTATTGCACTTCAAGAAGATTGGGGCACCGTGCTCTGAAGTATGACTAATGAGTTAGTATCAATGAAGAGGAAAAAAACTCAAAATAATAGGCCCTATCACCTCAAAGTCAAGGTTATCAGTAAAATAGGCCACCTTATCAAGGACAAAATCGGTGGAATCATACCAAGCCTACGAATAACATACATCCACCTGATACCAACATTACTAAGGCTCTAATCCCGGTGAAAAATAATCTAGCACATGAGGAGTGGTGCTACCCTTGTGAGCAAGCTTATAATTAAATTATTTCCAAAATGGAGAGTTTGTACAAACTCTAGTGGTTCAAAATGAAACCTATACTTCAGGGTAGCAATATTTCAACAAACTTTCATAAAATTTTTGATGAACATGTGAAGTCAAAATTGTGGCCGACATAAATAAAAGTGAGCTCAACTATTTATTGCGACAACGTTTTGCTATACTTCTGAATTTTCTCTGCTTGTGAATTTTCTATATTTGTGACAGTTTGTGGAGAACTAAGGATGATTTTCTTGGGAAAAATCAGAAAAAATTCAAGAAGATATCACCAGGTTGAGGGTAGTCATTGTCTTTTTCCAGAATTCATTTGTGAAGTCAGATTTGTACTTCCAGGTTTGAAAATCATATTTTAAAGCAACATCTCATCAAATTTCATTTTTAGACTCGTGCATTTTCAAAATTTGATTTCTAAATTTTGTTTTGCAAATTCAATATTCTGATTTTAGGAGTCTAACAGTTGGAAATCATAGTAAAATCAGAATTTAATAAGTTCTGGAATTAGCATTTTAAAGTGTTTTTTGGGGTCATTAACTTTGGGCTATCTTCTCTTTTGCAGGGGTGGTTGCATGTCAATTTTTTTATGTGTAAAATATCATAATTATTAGATTTTGTTACCTGTCTATGATTAAAAATTATTGGAGTGTGAGTTTGATATTTTTTGAAGATCTAAATATTCAAGCTTGGTAAAGAAAAATCATGTTAGATAATATTAGTCTAGAACAAAATGAAGAGACACTTGCTAGATTGTGGGCTAGATTGAAAAGAAAGGGTGATGGGAAATGTTATTGTCCTTGCAATAATTGCAAGGGCTTAAAGATGAGAAGACTTTTAATCACAACAACTGAGAAACATTGTAGGCAGCGTGGTCACATTGAAGGGGGGGATGATTATCGTCCATTGGTAAGTTGTTCATTATATGTGTTTATATTGATTGAATTTGTAAATGTTTATATCCTTTTAACATTTTATATATATATATATATATATATATATAAAATCACTTGATCATGATCATGGTTTATTTGTGTCGATCATTATTATAAAGGTGGGGCACCCTAGGGCACATGATATGGATTATCACGACCTAGAGAATGTGGTTTTACTGGCGAGGAGGAGGAGGGAACGTAGGCTGTGAATATAGAGATGAAGTCAGCACTCTGGTCAGTGATCCTGTCTTACACATTTAGTGGCACAACTGATCATGATGATCGAGATGACTTTGATGATGTTCATGATTTACCTGTACTTGAGAAGGCATACGAGCCCCTTTATGAAGGCTCCCAAACAACTCTTCTCTTTGTTGTATTGTTGCTGGTGAACTTGAAGGTTATGAATGGTTTATCCAACATAGCAATCTCACAGATGTTAAGGTATGCCATATATGTCATCTTTTTTCATCTATTTTAATTATTGTTAGTTCATCACTAGTAAATAAAGGATGAAATATGTACCATTAATATTATTTATATTAAAAAATTATTTTTTTGTTGTAGATTGATTGGTGAATTTTTGTTACCACCATCAAATATAACGAAGAACCTTGCGAGACACCTTTTTTTATAGTTGATCTATTCGATATCTACTGATATGACATTTTGGCCATTCTGTTGCAAATTCATGTTGTTTATGATATATAATATGATCATTGGGACATGCATCTATTGCTTGATAATCCATTCCAATATCTTTCATAATGCCAGATAAATCTCAATATGAGTATGCAATGATTATTTAGGTGTGAAAGCTTAGCGCAATTTATGGATTACCATGCACATAATAGAAGTGGAGATGACATTCTTTGAATGCTTACGAATGGTTCTTCATTTAGGGACATGAAGGAAAAATGGCCACACTTTTAAAAAAGAACCTCGTAATCTCAGGCTTTCATTGGCAGCAAACGGTGTCAATCAATTTGGAGAGCTGATATCTATTTACTCGGTGTGGCATGTTTTTGTTATCAACAATAACATTCCTCCATGGATGTCAATAAAGAGGGAGCACATAATGTTGGAAATGATTGTTCCAAGTATTTTTTTACATCAATTTTCTTTAACATGGTAGCATCTCATTTGTCTTATTTGTTGCATAATGACTTATATTTTTTTCATTTAATAGTCATGTACATTAATGTATATATATTGCAATAAAATGGTTATAATAACTATGTAATGTTTATGTTCATTCAACTAGGTAAGTACCAAGTTAAAGATATGAATGTATATATCGAGCCTCTTATCGACGAGTTACTGAAGTTATTGAATGGTGTCACTATGTATGATGTCTCTAGACCAATAGGACAAAGACAATTTCAATTCCATGCAATGGTTTATTCATGAGGGAAATGCCCTAGAATTGTACATTTTGTTGGTATATTTCATTCCATTTTGTGATATTTAAATTTCCCATGAAATGGAATGTCATGCATATTTTTAAATAATCTATTCATTATATATAATAATTATAAAAGTGACATATTTCGTCAATTATATATGATCTTGGGTCTTCAAACAAAGGAAAGATTGCATATCCAATTTTGTAGTTCAAAGAGAGAATCTCGTTATTCAACAGTTTAGGAAAAAGCGGTGTTTGATGAGTATAGGCACTTCCTCCACAGAAATCATAAGTATCAAACTATTGAAAAACATCTTTTCAATGGGAAAGAAGAGACTACATCAAAACCACAAAGAATGACACTTTGCCTATAGAAGTTGGAATATAATAGAATTAATCATCAAGGTTATACATCGGATCAAATTGTTTATCTATCATAAATGATATGTTTGGAATTTATATTTTTATATTGTGTTTTGTTTACTCATGTTGTAATTGACAATGATTGTCATTGTTAATTTGTTTAAATTATATGCTTCATGAAGGTCATCAAGGCATGAATGGCTAGCTTCCACAGGGACTGAAAATTTTTCCTAGACAATTTAGTGGGTTGCCCTACTATGAGCAACTAGAAATTGTGCATTTGTTTGATACAATGCATATCAGAAAGAATATAACAAAAACGTTATGGAAAATATTGGATGGAAGGCATGACAAAAAATAAATTGTCAAAATTTGTAGTGACCTTCAAGAAGCCAATCATGCAATGCAAAATGTCATTCAATTAAATAGCGATGGAGACCAAATTAATATAAGTGCCCTTGGTTATTAATGGAGCAGCAAAGTAATGCTATAAAATAAGTCATACGAAAAATTTGATTTCCCACAGGATTTGTTGCGAACATAAACAATATCATAACAAAGAAAGGTGAATTTGGGTCAGGGATGAAAACGCATGATTACAATACCTTCATTAAGGTAATTATTCTGGTATATTATATATATATTTGTATACTGTATATACTTTTCAGTGTATTATGTATACTACTTTTAGAAAAATAATGAAAAGATCATTTTATAATTGTTGCAGTACGTTCTACCTCTATCTCTCCCAGACAACTTCAACAAAAATGTCAAGCAAGTTATATATGATCTTGGAAAATGCATGAGGTAAGTAGCGATATTTGTTCAATTCATTGTATAGATCTTATAATTGCCATTTGTTTTACTTGTTATGTAATATATTGTATATTTTTGTTAAATCTCGTTAATATATTTGCTAGATCCTTGTAGATGGATTTTGTCATCTAAAGAAATCCCATGAAGAATGCAAATTATTGGAGAAAAATTCTCGTCTAATGCATTGAAATGCAAGAAGTGTCTACCTTTGACATTTTTTCAGTACACAAGACACCTCATTTTACTAAGTTGAGGGAGATTGAATTATTATTGGACACACAAGGTCAATTGGATGGTTGAGAGGCACTTGAAATTTTAAAGGCTTTACGGTTAGACAAGAGAGCACATCCTGAGGGTTCTATGGTGGAGGGATATGTGGTATACCAGACCATGGTGTACAATACTGAATATCTTCCTAAGTTTGCAACAAAGATCCATGTAGATCGCATTTGGGATCCTAACTCCATTAACAAATTTGGAAGGGGAATTGCGATGGGGAAAGGTAGATTGAGGAAAGTAGAGAGGTAATTATAAGATGGTCATGGAGATTAATTAGAATACATTTTACATTTGGTTTTTATGTATGTGTACTTATTTAATTATTAATCTTCAATATACATCAATTATAAGAATTCCAAGGTCATATACGTGGTAATTAACTAATTATCATTTGTGAATTTCAATTTTTTATCTGATTGGTCGAGAGTGGGATGCACTACATTTGTATGTTGCCAACAATATTGATTGGATGATGGTATGGATTGAGCGATGTCAACAATCTGGGCGCGCATTAACATGGGAAGGTGTGGCTTCATTGGTTAAAGAAGCTCATCGTAATGGAGATTCCAATGTTACACAAAGGGAAATTGATTTATCATATGGTTTAAGAGATAAACAGGTACGTATAAATATATTAATCACCCATATTATTTAATTATTTTCAATTATATTGATGTATATATATGTTGAGATTGTTTTCTTTGCATACATTTGGCCAAGAATAAATATGTTTATCAATTGACAATATTGCAATAATTTTTACATGTTTGACATATTGCGGGTGAAACACCACAAGGCTATGTGGTGCAATGGTCATAAATTTCGAATCAAAATGTTGGATGACATGAAGAAAATTTGTGATTCTTATATAACTGTAGTCTTTCAGGTGACTAATGTTTCATCTAAAAGCAACATACATCTAGAAGTCTCAAAAAATTGATACTATGGGATTTTGGATTATATACTTTAGTGCAACTTTAAGTCCTTCAGATTAATAATGTTCGTTGTCCTATGGTATAGGCTATGATTGAATAAAAATTATCCTGAGAGAACTGTTATTGAACATGATAATGGATTTACACTTCGTTGTTCAGCTACAAAATTCGATCGGCGGTAAATAAGAGCCCTATATTTCTTCCAAGCCAATGTGAGCGTGTATTTTACTCGGAGAGTTCGGGTAAACCGAGTTGGTCATTTGTTGTTAGACGCCAGTCAGAGGAAGGTCGATAAAGTATAATGTGGTGGAAGAAAGTGCGAAGGAGCTAGAAGATGCTTGGAGAGTGATGATAGAGATCAGCGGTTGGTTATTGATGTACGAAGATGTCGAAGAGGAGGAACTAGATCATGATGATGTGGGAGTTAATGTTCATAAAGATGATATCCATGTGGATGATGACATTATAGAAACTGATATCAAGGACGATGATGGTGATATGACCAATCCTTACAATGTAGAATATGGATCGGATGATACAAACAAAGAGTTGGATGAAGAAGAAGATCAATGACATTGAAATGTATCAGTTATGTGATTATATTATCTATTTGATATTGATTTCTTGATAGAATTATATTAGACTTATGTGGTTACATAATTAATTCATGATGTACTTTTTAATGTTTTTAATTCATGATGTTACAACTATTCTAGCTCTCTTAGAAATTTCCATATGATCATAATGAATAGTGTTTTGGGAAATTTCATGAAAGATGACACATTGATCGTAGTAGTGAAATAATTGCAAAGTCGTTTAGATTTTTTAGACCAATCACCCTTCGCAATGTCATTTTTAGGATCATCTCCAATTTGATTACTATAACACATAAGGTAGGATTTTATTGGCTTATCTTGGAGGAACATTGTGGCTTTGTGTAATGTGAGAAAATTTTGGATGGGGTAGTTGCTATTGCTAAGGTGGATCATTCCTTTATGCGAAGGCAATACACTTATGATTGGGTCAAGTTTTCTTTTCTTTAGAAAATTCCTATTGCCTTTTTGATAGGTTCTGATTTGATTAGATGGGTTATTAAGCACTTATTTCAAGTAATTTATGTCTATTTTAATTTCTAATTTATTAAATTCAAACACATCCAAAATTATGTCCCTTGATTTAATTGATTATTACGTTATTTAATTATTAACTCAAATGACACCTCCAATTTAACTATATCTAATTGAATTTATCTAAAGTGTTGAACATTTTTAGATCAAATTTAGTAATTAACTCAAACAACTTTTCCAATTTAACTATATGTATAGATAACTTTAAGTTATTTTTATTTTAACTAAAAGTGAAGTTACAACATACAAATTAAATGATATTTATGATTGTAAAATTTATGATTAAATATATCTCTTAGAATCCTTTTTGTCCCAATTTGAAAATAATTCTATATTATAGAATACATTTTTTTAAATTTTAAGATGAAAATAGCAAGGAAAAATCAAACAAATATCTTTATGAAAGAAGTAAATTGGCATGAAATTAAATATGATTTGTATTCCAATGTAAAAACTACAAATAATGGAAACAATTCTTTCAACACATAAACTATTATGTAGTAGTCAATTAAAATGAAAAAGCTTACTCTATATTAGTTAGGATACACAACTAAGAAAATGATCTAAATAGTCTAATAATTTGACCATTAGCATATAGCAATTTCTATAGAGTTGTAGATCTCTTCCATTTCAAAAACACAAAACAATATTAGGTAGATAATCAAACATCTTTCATTTCTATAGTGACTTATTTATCCTAGAGGAACTAAGCATATAGTATACAAAGAAAACCAACAAACCCACAACTACACCTATTTTGAAGGAGTTTAGTTTTCTCTCCTTCCTCTTTCTAATCTTGTCTAATTATTTTAAAGAGACCAAGGGTCATAACACAACTTTATTCAACCCACTAAATAGCTTGGTTAATGAAACTTGACAAAAGCAACAAAACAATTGCTACATTTGGCATGTCATGTGGAATGAAGAGTGGTGACAATAATCTACTTATAGTTTAATAAAATGCTATTTTTAGAAGGCTTGACATTAGAAAGATAAGTGTTACTTTTATATCTCTATCTCTATCTCTATCTCTATCTTTGTTTCTCTCTCTTCTCTCTTTTTTTCTCCGTATCCCTCTTTTTATCCCTTTATTTCTATCTTTTCTCCTCCTTTGTCTCATTTTGCTTCCTCTCTTGCTCTCTTTCTCTTTTTTCTCTCTCCACCTATCTATATCTTATCTCTATCTCCCTCTCGCTCCCTTTCTCTTTCTCTCTTTCTCTCTCCATATCTTTGTCTCCTTAAGTGTGCAATGGGTACATTGAAGAGATAGGTTGAAGAGGAAGAGAGAGAAGAGAGGGAGATAGATAGGTAGAAAAGGGAGAGAAAGAAGAGGGGTGGAGAGGGAGAGTGATATGTAGAAAGGGAGAGAGAGAACATAGGAGAGAGAGGGAAAGATAGCTCAATATATATAGAGGGAGAGGGATAGACATAGAAAGGGGGTGATATAGAGAGATAGAGGGGGATGGTGAAAGAGATAGAGAGATCGTGATAGAGGTAGAGAAAGATATGGATAAAGAATAGAGAGGTGGAGGAGATAAAAAGAAATAGAATAGAGATATAGAGTAGGAGAGATGGAGGAGAATTGAATAGAGAAGAGGGAGGGAGGAGGAGATAGATAGAGGGGAAAGAGGGTGAAGCAGATAGGTAAAAGAGATAGAAGTGATGGGGAGATGTATGAATCACCCTCCGTAAATTATCTTTGTTGTATGTTTTATTTTATCTTTTGTCCTTAAGTGTGCCGTGATTTACATTGAAGAGGGTCTTCATATCATATCTTTAATCAAATGGCATGCTACCTGGTGCAGCAGCACCTGGGAAAATACTAGGTTCCCTTGAAGTTTTGGTTGAAGTTATATTTTGGTTATGTTGGTTTTGGTCATGTTGACCATTTTGTTAGCATTTGGTGGAGTAGGTATAAAACTTGATCTATTATGAAAATGGATTGGGAGGTGGAAAGCATGGATGGGTTTTAAAGCCCTAACTTGTCTAGATTGCCAACCTTGTCAAAGGTTAGAAAACACAGAGGGTTTTATAATTTGCAATATTAGGTCATCTGTGGGTTTGACAAGATGATATTAATTGTTTTGGGGGCCTATTTAAGACATGGATCGATGATGAATGAAGGTTGGAAGGAATGTGGAAGTTGTAATAGCTTGTGATCAAGAAAATAGAGATAGTTTTTTAGTGTGCAACTTTCTGTTTTCTTGTTCTTGTTTTTGCTTCTGAAAAATAATGAGTTGAACAAGGATCTTGAAAAGTTTAGCATGTAGTGTGCTTATCTTTGAAGCATTGAATTGGAATAGTAGCCATCTAGTATTCATTTTCTAGGGTTTTGTAATTACTGTGTTCTTTTTCCAATTGTAGTTTTGACTGGTAAATTTTAGAACAATGGGGTTTTAGTTGCATTGCCATTGTAATTTGAGTACGGGTTCATTGGGAATGAAGATAAACTCCATGACTGTACATATATTAGGAGTAGGGGTCTGTAGGAGTTCAAGAAGCATGCAAAAAGTCTATTCCTAGGCGAGCAAACTATGCCCAGTTAGGAAAGACAGTGCAAAATAGTCTTCAACGTTGCAGGGGTTTCTACGCACTAGAAAATTAGGGTGTGTAGTGATTGTAGGAGACCTTACAAAGGTCTAGCAAGAGGCAAGAGTCATCACCAATCCATTTGGTGGCTGAAAGAAGAAAACAGTTCACTGTGTGTCCAAGAAAAGGCTTAAAAAGCCCTAAATCTCTCAAAATCTGGGTTGTACCTGTGTAGGGACAGAAAAGGTCCCAAACCCCAAAAATCTTTTAGAGCTTGGAAATTGAGTCAAGGTGTCAGAAGGAAGTTTGGCACAAACTTTTGAAAGAGAGGAGTTTTGAACTGTTTCTTTGAGTTGAGAGGGCTAATAGGGGCTTAAGGCTAGTAGCCTTCCCAAACCCTAGAATAGGGTTATGTGCTAGCGATGGAGAATTGAGGTTTGTAGGTCAACCAAGGATCTTTGACAGATAATTTTGAAGCCATGTAAGTTAACACACACCCTTGCAACAAGGTTAGGAAGCATTGGAGGTTAGTTAGTCTTTAAGTGTATTAAGGGCTAGTTGGTGAATGTGAGGAAAACCACCAAGAATTACTTGGTTAAGGCATTGTAAATGATAGCAGGGTTGGTTAGAAGTACCAAGGGTACCTAATCAGCATTGGGGACCTATAGGTAGTGTGGTGGAGAGAGTGACACCAAGGGGTTATCAAAGGTGAAACCCAGAGCATTGAGTCAGTGATTGACTCAATCCAACCCTGTCCCTATCAGATTGGTATTAGAGCAAGCAAAAGATTTGGGGAAAGTAGCTTATATGTCAGAAGTTGAGTCAAGTGAAACTCCCGCCATGGTGACAAATGCACAATTAGCCAAGAGGGTTGAAGAACAAGAAGAGGACAACAAGTCCTTAAAAGAAAGAATAGAGCAACTTGAGAAGGCATTGAACAATGCAAGGTTGGAAGGAACAGTACCAAAGGAAGAAGAGGTTGCAGAGGAGGACAAGGTCCCTGAACCTGACCCTGTTTTGGAGGAGGAGCCTTTCTTGAAGGCATTGAAAGCCCTGAGTGGAAAAGGACTTGAGGGCATACCACTGTTTAGTGGGAAGATGGAACCTGATTTGGTCATGGACTGGATAGAAGGCATGGAGAATCACTTTGAGTGTGATGGAGTCACTGAAGCTCAGAAGGTGAAGGTTGCTAAATCAAGGTTGAGAGGATCAGCCTTGACATGGTGGAAGTTTATTCAGACTGAGAGGGAAAAAGAAGGCAAACAACCCATATCAACTTGGAAAGGAATGGTTGCTAAAGTGAAAGAAGCTTACATGCCAGATGACTATGAGATTCAATTGCACAAGAAGAGGCAAAGTCTGAGGTAGAAAGACCAAGATGTCAAAACCTACACTGAGGAGTTTCAAAAACTTTGCATGAGGTCCAATGTGACAGAGGATGAGAGTCTCAAAGTGGCTAGGTATCTTACTGGTTTGAAATGGAACATTCAGGAAGAGATGGCTCTACTAAGTCCCAAGACAGTCCACCAATGCTATCAGTTGGCTATAAAGATTGAGGAAAGGA
>VDFB02115937.1:0-45091 GCA_007258455.2 Sequoia sempervirens
ATAGAAGAATGTCAAAAGAGAGAGAGAACATCAAACACACATTACGAGGGAACATGATACACACATGTAATGAAACCAAAGAAAAGAAAATGAAAAAGGAAAATGTAAAAATGCTAGCAAGGTGAGTGCAAGTCAACCATCTAACAAGTCATCCACCTCCCAATCATGTTTAGTGTATTGCGAGGGCGGTTGATTGTCTAATGGGGGAACTGCAAGTGTCAAACTAGGTGATGTACTAGGTTCTTCACAAGTGGTGTAGAATATTTATCATTTAATATCATGATAGATGAAAATAAAGAATTTAGATTGTTATGCACTTCTTCATCTATTTTTGTGATCTCCTCCTCATCATCATCAAGATTAATTAGGATAGGAGGATGAAGGGTAATTTCCAAGGAAGGATGTATCAATAGTTGTGGTTGTTGAATCAGATCATTTTGTTGGGTCTGTTTTATCATACTATCTTGCGGCAGATTAAGAGGAGGAGGTTGGTCATATATTGCTTATTTCAAAGGAGAAGGTTGATTTTCTTTATTGTTTTAGGTTTGCATGTGACGAGAAAGGAGACGAAAATGATGCCTATACTCTCTAGCAGCACAATTTCTTTTAATTTTATTTTGAAGTTGTTGATATGTAAGAGAAGGTTGATCCACCATAGGTTCCTTTTCTTCTAGAGGGTGAAGAACAGAAGAAACTGGAGAATATGGGTCAATCACTTTCTCTTTAGCTTTATAGACTTGTTTAATGCGAGGAGGCATTACATGATTGATTTCATTATCTCTTGGAAATTTAAACGAGGAAGGGTAATTGTATATGGTTGGTTGCTCATGTGGTGGTATTGTTTGTTAGGTTTTAGAATCAGGCTAAAGCATCGTCTCATCTAGGATAGGTGTAGCAGAAGTGGATGGGGACATCGAGCGAAGAGACAATTCGGCTATTCGTTTGGCTTTGAAATTTTGATAGGTAATGAAAAAGAAATCTTTTTGAGGGGTGATGGGTTCCATAGGTTCAGGCCAAAAATCTTCTAAGGTGAAATTTCCTTTAGGAGACAATAGATTAAAGTGACTATGATGTATGGTAAATATCTCACTACCATGTGGAAACTTCAAACACTTATGAACAACAGAAGGAACTGCTTTCATCAAGCGAAGCCAAGGATGGCATAGCCAAAGATGAAATTGATCTGATTGTGGAATAATAAAAACTGTTACATCCAAAGTTTTGGGTCCTATTTTTTATGGGAGTATGATCAATTTGATCATAGGGCATGCAAAACTAGTCTGTGTTTTAATCCATGCGGTAGGTTTATCATAATCATCTTGATAGAGATCATGTAATACTAAAAACTCTTTTGTGATCACATTCTCACCACAGGTGGGATCTATTAATATCCCATTGGTGGGCTTATCATAGACACGATTGGCTATGTAAAGAGGACCATCGAGAAGCATTTTAAGTATACCATGAGAATAAAAAGTAATATCAAGAGATTTGTTGGTTGGGCCCTTATCAGGGACAATGTCTATCATACCCACAAGTTCATTCATAGGATTAACTTGGGTAACATTTGGAGTAATATCGTGTTGCTCATTATTTGTATCAATGTTCATCACATGAGTGTTTGAAGGTTCACTTGCTTTAAAAAATGAAACATTGTGTTTAGGAATGGGCTTGGTAAGGATTTGTAAATTCTGATTAGGGGGTGCAACAAACTTATTGCCTTGATCATTGACACCCGCAATGGACAAATTACCAGAATCAATGAAGTCTTGAACTAAGTGTTTGAGACGCTTACATTGTTCGGTGTCATGTCTATTTTGGTGATGAAAATGACAATAAGCATTTGGTTTGAAGGTAGGTGGTAAGGGTTTGGTGGTATCAAGTGGTTTAACAGTGGGAAAAGTGATCATCTATTGTTGGAGCAGTTGATTCATTGTGTTATGGAGAGTATTAGGTAAGGGGGTAAATTGTCTTTTCAATTCCCCATAGGTAAAGGGCACCACTACTTTGAAAATGACCACTTGACTCGAAATAGGTTTGGTTGGTTGTGGAGGAGGGGGATTGAACTGTAAGAAGCCTTGATTTGGTTTCCTAAATTTTTGTGTGTTATTTTGGTTGTCTTGTTCAGACTTCTCAGCTCGGTTAGAAGTGGAATTTGGTGTATGTGTAGGATCATAATGGAAAAAATAGGACCTTAAGTGGCAAAAAATTCCAAAAAATCAGAGTTAGGCAACTTGACGTAAAATTTTGAATAAGATATCTATATTATTTGAAAAATATGTAAGAATAGAATATGTAGCAAATTGAATGTAGTTTCTAAAATACTAGGTTTAATTTTATTTTTAAATTCATTTTGGTGAAAATTTTAAATTTCAATGCAGTAGTACTTTAAATTCTGTGGAAAAATAAGTAGGTGTCTATCTGACCACCCTAACCACAATAAAATGATAATATTTTTTTATAAGATTTTAGATATAAGTAGATGACTCATGTCCCGATGTGATGCATATTTTTTTATAATTTTTTTCCAAGTAAATAATTAATCATGAATTTTTTATTACAACTTTTAAAAAATATAAAAACTCGTATGTTTGACCAACTTAACTTGGTCAAAATTTCATGAAATTGTTTTTTTTTTAATCCTATAGTATGTGAAGCATAGAATGTGACACATATTTTGGATTCAAAAAATGTGATACCATTTGAAAGCCATAGATGTTTTTCAATCAGCTTATCAATCAAGAATTTAGTAATAGTTTAAATAGAAAATGAATAATAATTATTTATTAAATTCAAAGTAAAGCATAATTTATATTTGCAGAAAGCTGAGAATCTCTATTAAAAACCATTTTCATTTCATCAATTTTGGGTAAAAAAAATTCGTTAGCCACATACGAGGCTACACATACCCATCATATCGCTACTTTTTGGCCCATCATGATCCTGCACATACCCTTTGAATCACGACTAGTAACCGAGTTGTGATAGTCATAAAGGGTTGTGCATAAATGCATGAATAGAGGAAATTTCATCATAGTCAACTTATCCTTAAGGTGAGTGTGCAAGTTTTTGATAAACATCTTTTGGAGATGCGAATTAGGAATCTTAACATTAATTTGAGCATACAATGATTGATACCGTGAAATGAAATCAATTACTTTTTCATCTATGTTTTGTTTACATCTTGTTATATCAGCCATGGTCTTTTTGGGAGTCATATGGACTTGGAAATGACTTATAAAGGCATCCACAAGTTCATTAAATGATTAGATTGAATGATTGCATAAGTTTGAAAACCATTCCAATGCAGTATCCTTTAAGGTCCTAGGAAAAAGAATGGCTAATAGCTTATCGTCAAGGAAAAAGTCATTGCATAGGGTTGTATAGGCATTGACATAATTAGTAGGGTCTCCTTTACCTCTGTACTTCTAAAACCTAGGCATTTCAATTCCTTGTGGCATATGTGTGCATAAGATCTCTAAGGATAATGGGCTACTACAAACATTATATGTGGGTGGAGCATTTTGACTTTGGCTAATGGTGGAGATTTTTTGTTGCATGGAGGAAATGTTAAAGATTTGTGTAATGATGGTATTGGTAGAAGTGATATGAGGTGGAAGGGAAAATGGTGGTGGAGTGTATGTAATGTTAGGAGAAATGAAAGGAACCCTAAGAGGAGTGAAGGTGGAAGAGGGAACATTCGATGCCACAAAAGAACTAGGAATGCTAGTTCGAATAGTGAAAGAAGGAGTCACATGACTAACACATTGCATGGTTGTTGTAACTTGAGGAGTGGTATAGGTGGGTATGGATGCTATGGTTGAAGGGGGAGGAATGTGAGATCCTCCTTGGCTCACAATAATGTTTGCTGATTGGGATTTGGAAGGAACATGTTTGTTGTATATCTCAACTATTATTTTCATAACTTGTAAGCGATTGTCACTTTCAATCAAGAAATGAAGGTTTTCTATGGCAAGTATGGCAGTGGTGGAAATGTTTTCAAGGGATAAATCTTGTTGTAAGTGAGCAAAATACTCATGAATACTAATGAATTTTTCTTGCAGAATGAAACTAGTTTGTGTGTCAACATGCATGGCATGTGAACGTAAAAGTGTATTAGGGGTAGTATCCATTCCTAATGCACCATTTTCCATACTAGGAGTAGGAGCTCTTGAGATCCCAAGGTCCACAAAAAAAAGTGCTATCATGGGAAGCAATGAGTCTAGAACTTTGTGTCATAAAGTATTATCAATGGGGCACCAAACACTCATACAAGTACCAAAAAAGATGGGTTGAATGCAAATGCAAACTAGGAACAAAAAAATGCTAGTGACATAAATTCTATAAACTAAAACAAGAAGGCAGTAACAGGAAACAAAATGTAGGAAATACTGTGAAAATGCTAGAAATTTCAATGCAGAAAATGCAGTTGGATTGACTCACCTAGGGTGGTGAATGAGTCCAGGTATGATATTTTTGTGTGTTTTTCAAAAAAATTAAAGTGATTTCAATGCTTTGCATATGAAAATTGAACATGAAAATATAAATTTTTAGTTTTCGAATCATTTGATATGTAAAAAAGGAATCTAAATGAGTCTTTTACTAATGCAGTTTGAGAAACCCTAGGATAAAAAAAACAAAACAAAACCTAAGTGAGTGTTGATGCAAATCAAACCTAGGATGCAATATGCAAGTGAAATTAGAAAGATAAAGAGTTCAATATGCAAGTTCACCAAAATGAACAAACAATTTTGTGGTGTCTATATACTTCTCTTGCACTCTTAGGATCTTACACCTAAGAGGAGAGAGATAGAACCCCAAAATTGAAGTGGTTCACTCAAATAAAGGATTGTGTGATGTGTGTATGACTAAATGGAATGTTGTGAATGCAACTAAATGATGTAATTGATTGATTATGAATGAAAAACCTATGAAATAAGCAGTATTTGAAAATATAGTGAGGTATGCAAGAATGAACTAAAACATGAGTAAATATAAAAAAAATTGAAGAAGGTTGAAAAGAGTGCACTTGGGAATTGATGATGAATCTAGAATGTTCTGAATACTGGATGAAATCAGTGTAAATCACCAATGGGACTCATTCACCATTCATGGAAAATCAGTCCTGCTACTAACAAAAACACCTAAAAAATGATTTTCAATTGTTGGGAACTAGAATCTATCAAAATCAACTTTTTTGGCCCTTAGGTGGGACTCAATCACCACTAATGGTGAATCACTCCACCAAAAATATGTTAAATCAAAATTCAATCATGTAGCTCCACATCTACACTTGTCTTCTTGTCGACGGAGTCAAATTTGCAAAAAATGGACTGTAGGTTGTCTCCAAGCTTGAAATAGGGTTTAGTTTACTTGAAACACTTTTTTTCCTTCTTAACCACCTTTCAACGCCTATTTGGTTGAAAAAGATACATACAAAAATCTGCAAACACTTGCAAAAGGGGAAAAATGGTTAAGGGTTAGAGTATATGGATTTTCCTTGGTAAAATCCCACTTTGGTAATCAAGCCCTTAATGAAGAAATGAAATGAAATAAACAAGGAATGATGAATAAACAACATGAAAATGTCCTAAAATCACCACAACCTTGTTGAAGAAATATGAAGATATGCCAATGGCTACTCCAAGATGCTTGATGAATGCTTGATTGAATGATGCAAAGCGCTTCAATGTTAGTTGATGTTGAATGATTGAATGCAAGCGAATTTGATGAATGGGGGTTAAAAAAAAAAGAAAAGCACTTATTTATACACACTTATGCCCTAATAGTCCAATAATACATCATAGGCCGACATAAGGAATTTTTGAATAAAAACCCAAAAAGAAAATTTGAATTATTTTGAATTTGGAGCCAAGAGGGACTCATTCACCACCCATGTTGAATGGGTCCAACCTTGGGCCTATAAGTGGGCATTGGGAATTATCTTGCATTTAATGAGGTTTGTTAGGTTTACATTCAAAAACACACTTAATTAAGTCTTATGAGTGCATAAAGGGGTCAAATAAAGCATAAGAAAGATGTTAATAGTGAAATCAAGCCTAGAAAAGTGTGAAATCTTGTTACAAGACTTTCCAACATCAAAATAGGACTTGATAAGGAATAAAAAGGTGATATTTAGATGAATTGTAATGAAAAGAGTCTAGAAAAGTGTAGAAATGTGTTACAACACTTCACAACACCTTCATAAGACATCATAATTTGAATATTAAGGACCTAATGTGAATGTCGAAGTTAAATTACAACAAAATAGATCAAACATCATGAGAGAAAGACCTAAAAGACCATGAAAATGTCAAATATCCATTTTTCTATGGTACAAAGACAACATGAGAAAATTAGCAACATTAAATATTTAAAAAATCAGTGCTATGGAAAAATCAAAAGTTGAGACACCTTCATTTTCATAACAATTTTAATAGGATGGAAAAATCACCTTGCCAGACATTTTATAGGACAATCCAATACAACTAAATGATCATAATATGTTTTGGAAAATCATCAAATTGTTCTCAAGACCCAAATGTAGTTTTCCAAGACCCAATTCAACCATGATCTTTCATTGACTTGATTAAAAAAAACACAAATTTTCAAACACAAAACACCTTTCCCATGAGCCACGTCAAATCATATAAATTTACTTAGAATAAATAATTCAAAGGAATTATATAGGCACAAGTAATTAACAACAAGAATAATCTTGACTTTGAAAGCCTCTCTATATCTTTTCCTCCCAAAATACTTCTCTCTAAGCTATACATTTTTCAAACAACTATCTTCTTCATGCCATCTCCAAACTATCTGCTACCACATGTGATTACATGATCACATTGCAAATTCAACTCTTGCAGGAAGAGGATGATCACATACTCTTCACCTCCTTTTGTATTGTCATCAATAGCTTGATATTACAAATCAATATTTCACACAACCACAGCCAAAAAGATCACCATATTATTCATACCAAATGAAAGCAATAAAAATAATAAGCAAAATGCACAATAATGTTTCACACTAGAAAACTCAATTCACCTTGATCATTCGTAGAGACGTATATTTACACAAGTTTACATAAAATGAAATCATGTAATTGTTGTAACCTATAAATAACTATTTGTTAACTATATTGATTACATAATGTCTATTATTTATCCAACAATTTGAAAAGGTGAAACAAATCCTTTTGTCTATGATACAACCTAGGAATCTAGGGTGCCTTCTTTCGATGGTTGTAATCATCCTTAGTTTCCTCATCAAACACTTTAATGGATGCTGCAAAACAATACGACTGTATTTTGGCCACTCTAGCTTGTGTCATTATGATCACTCTTGTAGATTTCAAAACATGAACAAGAAAACAAAGTAAAAAATAGGGAACAGAGAATTTAGATACACAAACACAAAACCCCATCTCTTTATTTATTGAATATAATTAAATTAATTACATATGACCTCTTTTTATAGAGGCTTTCAATTACAATTTCTTCTGGATGCAATTTATCATGCATAATAAGCATATAATATGTAGATGACAAACTCATGAAAACTCTATATTTAAAAACACTTTTTATCTTCATGCAAAATATAATTATTTCCTAACTTTTCTTCTCATGCAAAGTGAGATAACTACAAGGAGAATTGAGCATAGAAACTAAGGTGAATTATATGACAATGAAGCTCATCCATCACTTTCCAACAACTCTCTTGCATGTAGGGGATGCACAAGTAAAGAAAGGTTTAGCACTTTCATAAGGAATAAAAATTGAGATTTTTTATTTTCTTTTGTAGTCGGTAGGCCTTTGCTAATCTATTCATATAAGCATATTGAGGAAATTGAATTTATAAAGAAACAAATTTTGAATGTCTGTAAGAAATTTTCAAATCCTTTTAGTTTTTCAATAATCTTTAGATGATCCTATTGAATTGTCATGGTCTATCCTAGATTTGTAAGCCAAGCTATCTATTTTCCTTCATCAACAATTGGGCTACAAACAACCATGCCTCAAACATCTGATGAACGATGCAAAGTGTGTGATCCTCTACATTGTGGAAATATGAGGATTGCTTGAAGGAAAACAAATAGCTTGACTTAAAAATCTAGTTCACTAAAATATTTGGTTCCCTGAGGCCTAACGTAAAAGGAGCTTTGTGCATATAAGTTTCAATTACAAGCCATATTCTAGAAACCATAAGATCAACCCTTTTTCATGTTTCCAATCAAGGTAGTGAACTCTCTTGACTTACTCTGATAACCACATAAAGCCCCAGGCCTCTACCATACCTCTTGAGCAACTTTGGCAGCAATAACACCATCACTTAGAGGTAGTTGAACTATGGGAGAATCTTTATCATCTTCACAAATCATTGATATTAATTCAGTTCCTAAGAAGTAGTTAAGGATTCAATCCTTTGTTTCCACTCTTTTTTGTTAATGTAAGGCCTAGTTTCACACAAGACTAACAAAATTAACCCAAATTCATTTCACTATGTTAAAATTCTATAAAATAGTACAACCAAATTTTTGGGTATGGAGTAACAGAATGAACAAAGCCAAGTGTAATCCTGGGGTAAATTTCATAGAAGTGATAACCACATATGTCTAAAAATGTAATAACCTCCATAAGTTAAGCTTAAATAAAAACACAATTTACATATCATCACACATACTAGGATGACACTTGTCCAATGTACAAGAAAAAGGTAGAGAACTATACTAAAATATTAATTTAAAGTACATGTGACATTTATAAGGAAAAGTAAAATGGGAATATATCCTTTACAATAGACCTCTTGGTCATTAACAAAACTATACAATATACTAAACACTTGTGCCTTCCTAACAAGATCCCTTCGACCTTGAACTCCGTCGACCATCTTGAGGGTGATAAAATTGTGCGAGCATGTTTCCACTCTACCACAAAGTGAAACACTTCCTTGGAATTCTTCAGTCCATCAAAGAATACCCGACCCAACACAAGGAAAAATAGCAATGCAACACTGAATAGGAGTAATGGAATACATGCAATAGAACATGCCATTGTCGAATTCTATCAAATTCTTCACATAGAATACATCAAACGTCACCAACTTGATGCTTGTGCACATTCAAAGTTAATCATGAGTAAAATATAATAGTTTACCATCAACATTGCTTAGTCCAACATCTCTTAAGCAACCAGTAAATCTTTGCAAGTATAAGTATACAAATCAAGTTAACTAGTTTTTTAGCATGCAAGAAATCCCCTTCAGTAATCCTTTCATTCGTGCATATCAAGAAGGGTAGATGTTCTAATGTTTGAGCATGAAAGTACAAAAATGAAAGTAAATAAATTTCAATATTAAATCATAACATGATCATCACATAATTCACACCAAAAACATCATACTTGATGTTTGTGCTCATACAAAAATAGTCATAAAGACTTCATGTTAGATTACTATCAATGTTGCTATGTCCATCTTTTCTTTAAACAACACGTAATCTGTGCAAGTACTAATTTTGTATCAATATAACATGACTACTTGCATACAAATCATCCAACAATCTTTTCATTAGAACATATAAAGTAATGAAGTGGATCAAATGTAAGAACATGCAAGTACTAGCAAGGTATAGCTCATGTATGTATGTATATACATATATATGGGTATATATGTGAGTATAAATTATTAAGTAAAGTAATTCCATACCAAGTATTACCTCCTATCCAATTATCATGAGGAAACATGTTTGATATAGTTTTTATGAGCAAACATTACCTTTCTTACATTGAGAAACATAGCCTAAATTTTGTCTAGCAATCATTCCATTTCTAGAACAAATCTTCAAAGACATCAAGACATGCATATGGAAACTTTTCATTTACGCATATATATATACATATGTATATGCATATATATACATATATACATATATACATATACATATACATATACATATACATATACATATACATATACATATACATATACATATATATACATATATATATATACCTATATTTATACATATATATATATATACCTATATATGTATACATATATATATATATACATATATATATGTGTATATATATAGGTATATATATATATATGTATGTATGTATACATATAGGTATATATATATATATATGTATACATATATAGATATATATATATATACATGTATGTATATATGTATATATACATAAGGTTCATAAGCATTCTCTTTTTAGAATGATCCTTCTTAGATGTCAAATTATGCAATCCAAAATTATCTACATGGATGATGGTTCATATTGCACAATTTTTATGAAAACTATCATAACTACTCATCCATTGCATATAACGTAGCATTCCAAAACCTTATTCCTTGCTTCAATGAAATCAATCATTCATTATTCAAGTAAAGGAATTATTTGATAAAAAGATAATTGTCTTTATTAGAAAACTATTCATTTTCTTAAATGCAATCAAAATCAACATGAACCAAAGAAACAATTCTATTTTTAGAATGAGTCTACATAGACATTTCTTCAAAAATTGAAGTAGCCAACAATATTTATGTGTATGGAGGTTCATAATGCATGATATAAGCAACCTCCTGATTTGAATTTGATGCCTTATAAAATTTAAGAAGAGTGTAAGCTTTACTAGCCCAAAGGATCTCGTCAAGTCTATATGTCTTCCATATCCTCAGTCTCCAACTTAAGACATTCTAAATTAACCTTTTCTTGATAAGGTAAAGGTGATATCATATAGGGTTTTCATCACATAAAAATTTCATTAAAATAATATTTAACCCATAACTATTTTGTAGGATGTTGTTGTATGACCACATCTAGCCATTCTAAATATGAACATATATTTAGGTTAAGGGTTATATTCCTGAAGTACCCTAAATCTGCATGTAAGATCACTTCAAATACTCATTAGAAATGTTAATCTAAACACACAAATCTGCAAATACCTCCATGAAATAGAATATCTATGCTAAAGAAATGCCACAAGTAACAAAAACAGCATCAAGAAGACATTTTAAAAGCAAGATAAACACTTATTCCATGTTGGATTGGTGTCACATGTGCTAGTGACCCTTTCCCAACCCTTGATTGATAAGCTTAAGATGATGAAATTGCTATTGATATGGAGATGCTAAGTAGACAAGATCAAATCTCAAATGAAGATAGTGACCTTGCAAGAGATTGTGGAGGATTTGCTTGAGGATGAAGCCTGTATTTAAAGATTTTCAAAATGCTAAGTGTTGAAGAGGGACCAATGTGGGATCAAAAACAAGCCAATGAGTTGAGGACACTTGTCATCATGTGATTAGTTGATGTATGTGCAAGATTTGGGAAGAGTGCCCAAGAGGGGAATTTGAATTCAAATTTGCAATAAATTTTGAGAGGGGGACAAGAAAAAAGAGCAATAAATGCCATGTTTGACTTGTCATGTTGAGGGAAAATGAGTGTTTTAATAAATCAATAAAATTGATTTATTGTGCAAGTGGCTAGATCTAGATAATGCAAGTGGGTGAGTATTTAATTAGGGTTAATTAGCTAGGATGATGATGAGGATGCTTTGACTTTTATGACTTAAATACTTGATTTATTTAAATCAGAAAATGGTGGAATATAATTTAGGATTTGATTTAAATAAAGTCCTGATTTATTTGATGAATGGAATATGATTATGCATGATGTAATTTTGACATGTCTACATTTTGCCCCTCTTTGAAGCAATGTACTTGTTGTGTTGGTTCAAAGAATAACTTGCCGCGATCAAAATCAATTTTTTTTTGATTTTTCGGATGCCCCAGCGGAAAGAAGTACACTGGTACATTGCCCCCTCAAGAGATCAAGTGAAAAGATTCGATTTGAGGGTCGATCTCACGATAAAGAGGTTCAAATGGTTATGGATGACGATGCAAATGAGATGATTTTAAGATGCTTAGAATAACAAATCTATATTATCCTAAACAACTTAAATGATGATATGATATGAGATGGATGAGATGATGATGTGATATGTTGTGATTATGCAAATGGATGATTTATGAGATGCTTAGACTAACAGATCTATATTATGATGATGATATGCATGTGCAATGTGAAATGATCGATGTTTCCTATGATGTATGATATGAATGATATGTGGTATTCCGACAGTTTTCTAGATGTAGGATGGATGCATGATGGATGCATTGGTGATGATGATGTTAGTGCGGAAATGAGATGATGACAAGAGGATCCAACAAGTCCATGATTGGTCGAGACTTTATTAGAGATGATGATGATAGATGATGATGATGATTTGCTTATCAAGGATTGGGATTTTCAAAGGTCACTTACTTTATTTTTGATAACACACCTAAGCACGATGCATCAAAGGTATGAAGGACCGGGATGGCATTGTACTTAGTGTGATGGACTTTGACTCGACAAATAGATAGGAGTTTCTTGTTCACACTTGACATACGGAAACCTTGCTAGAGTACTAACAAAGCAAGCAAGCCAAGTTATATTACAAGAACGTCCAACAAGCACAGCAGACAAAATAATAATGATCGTTGCCCCATTCCTATCTCTCTAAATCCTTCGTTCGGATATCATCAAGAGGTCCTTGGAATGAGCACAATAAGATAAATCAAAAGAAAAGATCAAGTATACAAACAAGCCAATGTTCTTCATACCTTCAGCCAGAGGGATGTGTTTCAAAAGATGGGAGCCAAAACTTATTGCCAAAAGATAATGTCCATTGTCGGAACGGATCCTAGGACATGTTAATGACACGTCGTTTTGTTTACCCAAAGTGGTTGATTTGATAAAAGTGCCCATTGTCGGAACGGATCCTAGGACATGCTTTGTATAGGATGATGATGGTTTGATAAGTTGATTGATAGGCTGTTGATATAAGGTTGACTGACATGTTTGCGACTGATCAAGAGTTTTGATTTTGATTTTATGATTAAAGCTTGATTTTGTTGACTGCTATGATTGTTTATGTTTGCATTGCCAAAGGATGAAGGTGGCGATCTGTTTATTATGGATGATTGATTATTGCGGGTGCAAGCGAGGTGAGATGGATGGATTTTTTCAAATATTTGGATGTTTTTGACGTTTTGCAATGTTTTGAGGCTGTTTTTGGTATTTTTGGATTTTACCAATGTTTTGATTTTCAATTTTTCAATGTTTTTGGATTTTGATGTCTCGGGGGCTGATCAGAGATTAGCCTTGCCTACGTTTAAGCTCAGAGACGACGTAGTTTGGATTCCAATGTTTTTGATGTTTTCTTCTTT
This sequence comes from Sequoia sempervirens, assembly GCA_007258455.2. NCBI lineage: Eukaryota > Viridiplantae > Streptophyta > Pinopsida > Cupressales > Cupressaceae > Sequoia > Sequoia sempervirens. Next base: position 13,295 of record VDFB02115937.1, read on the forward strand.
TTTGAGTGTTTTTTTTTTATTTTTGATATGATTTGGATGTTTTTGGATTTTTTTGATTTTTTGATGTTTTTGAATTTTCTGATTTTGAGGATTTGGATATGGACATGTGTGATGATATCAGTGCTCTGTTTGGGATTTTGTTGAAGACCAAGCTAAGGTCGATCGATGAGGTCGATGGATTGATGATAATGATAACATTGTTGAGGATACACAACAATGCAAGGATTGGATTGATCAGGATTGATGAGGATAACATTGTTGAGGATGCACAACAATGCATGGATAGTGTTAAGTAACACAATGATTGGGAATGATATTCCCAAGATGATGATTTTTTTATTGGATTTGATTGATCATGATTGATGAAGCTTGGTTTCGAACAAAAGATGTTTGGATGATTTGATGTGACGTTTGACGTGCAGCTTAGATGCAACTGATAGTGATTGTTTGGATCGATGTTCGATGAAAGTTGAAGACTGATAAGGACATGTTTTATCATCAAAATATGCCATGGGCTAATGATTTGGATTTTTGCTCACAAGTGGTGGACCAGTTTGATTTCATGTTTTCCAATGTTCGGATCGCCACATAAGCTGGAGGATATAGACCAAGATTTATTCTCGAAGCAAGATGTACATATCTTCCCCCAATGTCTAGCAACGTATGGAATGCAATGGATGGATGCTCGGATAAGTTTATGGATGGATGGATATGGTAAGCACGCAAAGTATGCCAAGGATTATATTGTGATAAGATAAGGTGTTTGGATAACAAGTGCTTATTGGATAATGCTTCATGGCTCAGATAATGCTGCATAGGATAGGACCCATGAAAATAACCCATGTCAAGATGTTTATCGTAAGCAAGCATAAAGCATGCCCCAAATTTTTTATCAAGATCAAGATAACTTGCATGATGGACGTAGATGGATAAAGATGGATGAAAATGGATTGGATAAATGGTTCATGGATGCGTGGATTTATTATGGATGATATGGATGGAATGCTCAATTTATTATGGATGGGATGAGATGCTTTCACCTGAACTGGCGCACGTAGATGCCCGATTCCACACATGACGCCTATTTGCCAGGTTTTCATCATGGTCTTGCCCAAAGCGCCACCATAGTGGTTTTCACTATAGGACGATTTTTATCTTTACTGTTTTCAATCCTTTTTCTGATTTTTTTGGATTTTCATATTTTTTTGATTTTTTTGTATTTTTCTGAAAGATTCATGCTGAACCACTTGGTGGTGTTGACGTAGATGCCCCTGTCATAATGTGCCATCGATATCCTACCTGAAGGAGCTGCTTTGCTAAGATACGTGCACTTGAATGCAAATTTTTGGATTCTTGATCTGCTTCGTTGATATCAGAGTTGACTTTGTCTTTGTGCACACATCGCAATAGATTTCCTTCTGAATCCTTATGATGAAGGGTTGTTGCCAATACATGGTCAATATGAGAATTGGATATCATGCGTGGAGGCGTGGATGGAGTGCGTTTAGGGATAAGAGATGGATTGGTTGACAGTTTGGAACCTTTGACTCTCCAAACTTGGGAAGATGAGCAATGATGGGTGGATACGGAAGTGTGCGTGGAATTAGGACCAACTGCTTGATATACTTTGTACGTCGCTTGAAAAGCTTGCTTTTTCTTTTGTGGACATTCTTGATGGATACTTTTCCCTTTTTGATCTTGCCCCATAGTTTCTTTGACTAATGGAGTTTGATAGGGATGATTTTTCTTTGTATTCTTTGGTATCCATTTGTATTTGATTTGTCCATTATGCTTATCAGCTTCTTTTGCTTTGATAACTTTCTTCGTACTTTGATTCAAATCTTTCTTTTGACATTGGTACCAATTCATGGATGGGATGATAGGTGGATGAAGATTCATGGCGTGGCTGGTTGTAGTATTGGAAATGGTTTCACCATAAGGATTCTTTGTGCTCCCTATGTTGACGTTTGCTTGAGACGAAGTTTCCCCCAGTATTATGGATGTAGTACCTTCATGCTTTGATTTTGCTTGCTTCCAGATGTTTTGTTCAATAAATGTGCTCTGACAAATGATCACTGTAGATGACATTATTTCAATTTTCCACTCTGCTAACTCTGGATTATCCTGTTCTTTCTGACTTATTTCCTTGAGTGGATAATGTTCGATATCTTTATTCATGATTTCCTCAATTTGAGTTTGGGATATATCTGATCCTATTTTGGACAACTCTTTTTGATAGTAGGAATTGATAATCTCCTCTTTTTGTGTAACACAATCTTGTTCTAGATGAAGATCATCTACGTGTCTATCCATAGAAAGCATCTCATGGGTAGATGGAGGAGTATGGATATGATCATCTTGCATAGATAGGAGAGTGTCCATTAGATGATTGTAGTATCTTGAAGATACAAATTCTTGATCTTGAATGATTTCGAAGTTGCTTTCGACATGCTTTGGATCAAGTTTTTGACATGGGTCAGTTTCAAAGGATGGACTGCTTACAAATGGCTCTTGGATATCTTCATTATGCATGGGAAGTGGCTTAATATCTTCGTGATCTTTGAGTGGACTTGGATTAGGTGTTGAGTTCAAGATTTCTTTAATATCGGCAATCATGAGGTCGAAGGATATCAATATGTGTTGGAAAGGACCATTGCTATACTTTGGTGAAAGACATTGATCATACTTTAGAATAAATTCTTGAGATATGCCCTCTACCTCATTAGGTGATGTAGATACATTTTCAACATGATCATTGGTTGATGCCTTGTTGGATGAAGCGAAAATATCTTTATTGATGGATAGATCTTGAACATTGTTTTCAACAATTGTGGTAGAGAGATTTCTAATGTCTTCAACCATAGGGTCAAATGATGTTGACATTTCTTGAATTGGATCATTGTTGGGTATTGTCGGTGTATTTTGATCATGATTGAGAAGTGACTCTTGACATATATTCATTTGACCATTGGATGGAGTAGACACAACTTTAAGGTGTTCAATGATGGAGTGATCTTGATCTTTGTTCTCAAAAGTTGTCATCTTTTGTGTTTGTGCTCGTGTTGGTTGGGTAGCTTGAGAGGCTTGGGCAGCTTGAGAGGATTGTTGCATTTGTCGAGCTCGTCGTGCTTGTTTCTTGGCTAGATATTGTTGGATGGCCTTTTGGTAGGCTTGGTGAGCTTTTAGCGCAATGTCATATTGTCTTGCCGCATTTGGTTTTGGTGGTAGTGGTGGCGGATTTGGAATCGTGTTGGATGTGAAAATGGGTGTGATGGGGGTGGGTGAGATTGATGGAAATGATGTCTCCACTATGGTACTCACATCAAAATCCGAAGGCAACTTGGCCCCTTGTTTTGCCAATTCAAGCATGTATAACGAAGGGTTGAGTCTCATCATGATGTTGATGATTCGATGATTATCCAGATTTAGGAGCATTTCAGCTATTTCTTCATGAGACATTCCAAAGGTAGGGTCCTCCCCTTGATTTTCTTCTTGTGGGTTTTGTGATGATGAGGGGATCAATGGATTGCTTGATTCTATGAGATTCATTTCTGCGTTTGTTTGGCTAAGGTCACTTGAAGCGGGAGTTTCTTTGTGGGCTTCCATACTCTTCTTGTATTGAGATCTCGTTAGAACCATAAAAAAAGGATCAATCTTCGAGAATATGGGAGATGAATCTCTTGATTCCTTGGATTTAATCTCTATTTTATGTCCCAAAGTGAAAGGTTTTAGGACGCTTTTTAGGATCAAATGTGATGATGATATGATGATATGATGGTGATGTTCAAAGATGGATGTTATGGATGTTTTTGGCTTTTGATAAATCTTGAATGAAGTGCTAGGACTTTGGATTTTTGATTGGTTTGATTTTTGAATTTTGAGATTTTGTCCTTGATCTTGATTTGGATTTTGATTTTGAACAAAAAGACCCTAAGATGTTTGATAATGATCTAAAGGATAGTTGTGTTCAAAGGATGATGATTTGGATATGTGTGAGGAGAAGGATGCATCTACCCACACCTACCCAAACAAAATGATTATTTCACTAGGTATATGGAGAAGGATTCATCTACATACACTAAGCTAGACAAGATGATTTGGATGACTTTGACTAAGGATATGCAAAAGGATGCATTTGCACATTCCTAGCCAAAGTTGTGTTTTGATAAATGTTTCAAGGACTTGGTCTCAATGATTTTGGATCTTGATTTTGTCATAAAGCCTAGCATTTCAAGGATGATTTCAAGGTTTTTCAAAAGATGATTTGTGAGATGGATTTTGATGTTTTGAAAGATGGATGAAAGAGGTTTGATTTGTTTTGATCCCTAGATGAACCTAAAAAGACCACTTTGTTTTCCAAGACCTAGGTATTGAAGAGCATGCATATGCTTCCTAAAGACCTTTGTAACCAAGGATGATTTAAACATTTTGGATTTCCAGTCAATGATTTGTGCTTTTGGGATTTGGAGTCTTCAACACACATGAAAGTTCATTTTTCTTAGCTTTGCTTAATGGATTTATTTTACCAAAAACACTCTCTTTGATTAAGGTTTCAAACTAAGATGTCCAATGTCTTAATTTCTTTAAACCCCACAAGATATTTTATGTGGAAATTCAATGAACTTAAGGCAAGGGTTTTCCTATTGTTTACTCAAGAAGACAAATTGAGGTATAATCCAATGCTTAGGAACCTCTACAGACGTGAATCCACAGGGAAAGTAGTAACATATGGATTGAGTCAATGATATTTGTCTTAAAAAGGGTTTGAAATTTTGAGAATCATGTTGAATGTTTGTTTGCAAAATGTTTTCGAATACACACTGTGTTTTCAAAAAAAGAATAATTACAAGACCTATGGATGTGTAAGACAATATTTGTTAGATTCCCACTTGGACAAGTCCAGCTACGCTTATCTCTAGTAGATGGTTAGATGCTTGACCCCACTGGCTCCCCTCCACGGCTCATTAACGTCAATCGGGGCAGCCAAGCATCAACACCCATGAAACTCCCATGGCGTGCTTTCCATCTCTACTAGAAGACCGTAAGAGTGTGGGGTGGCTTCAGAATGACCGTTCTTGCACCAACAAATAGATTAAGGATTTTGGAAAATTCTAACACATAGGTTCTAGTAAGGACTTTCCGTTCGTGGAGATTGACCCATACGGCAAGAGTCCCCTTTCGGATCCATCCTGTCGGAGCCAACTGCGTGATTATGGCGTTTAACCAAAACCCTCATTTATATCCCGGCTGGAAATACTCTTGGCTTTAGAGTGTTATGGTTGAGTCATCCCTTGGGTGAGTACTTTTCCCCAAGGCAGGCCCTCTAAGATAAACAAAAGCGAGCAAAGACACAATCCATAACTCGATCGATCTTTGATGGCACAAAGAAAGAGAATGTACGCGAAAATGCCCCTACTCACACTCGCACAAGATGTTCAATTTTTTAAGCCCAAATTGAAGTGTTTCAAAGCAATAAAATGTATTTTGAGTGTTTCTCATGCACCCTAGATCGCACGAAGCGCAAGGGGAGAGGATACATACTCAAAAGACAATCACACAATTAAACACTTGTTCGTTTTATAACCTTCAAAGCAATTGTGAGTTCGTTTTAAGCACCAAATGAAATGTAAGGATTGCTTGTTCAATTTTTTTAACCCAAAATGAACTCTAGTAAGTTTTTCCTAAGATTCGTTTTAAGCCCTTTGCAAATGAAAATCAAATTGTTCGTTTTAGACCCAAATGAAAATTAGTGTCCTAAAACGAAAAAGACAAACAACTTCATCAAGTAGTGTTGATCAACACTTAGAGTGTTAAAAAACACATTGTGTTTTTAAAAAAAAAAGGAAAATAAAAAAAATCCTCCTTTCGTTTTCGTTTGCTAGCCCCCTCCTTGTTGACTTTTTTCTTTTGCTTTTCCTTTGTACCTTTTCGCCTTTGTTGTTCATTTGTACCTATTCCAAAAGAAAAGAAATCATATGAGGATCATATAAAGTCAATTTTGATTGTTAACTTTAAACAATAGCATGATCTTAATTGAAATGACAAACGATAATAAAAGAAAGATTAAAAAGTGACTCTTTCTTTTTACAAACTTTAAAGCAAAAGTAGAGATTTTGCTTAACAATGTGCAAAAGTTTAGTTTTCTACCAATAATTCAATTAGCAACTTGATGTCCTCCAAATCTGCATTCATTAGCAAGCCAATTAAAAAATAATAAAACAAACGCCAACATCAATGCTAATCCAAGCTTAAACAAACGCCAACATCAATGCTAATCCAAGATTGCAATGCCAAGAGGAGAGGAGATAAGTCAATAAAATAACTGATGACCCTGCTAGATTTGATGTCAACTTCCACCGTTTTCTTCGCCAGCAGTCTATCAATCAATGTTGACATCGCTATCTACATTGAACCTAGATTTCATACTGCGATGCATAGTGTGTAAAAAAAACCATATCTCTTAAATGCGTTGGGATCTCTAGTTGTTGACCTACCTTGAATTATGGCGAATCACTCATAAGACTACACAGAGGTTACGTGATTAATAAATTCCAACACTTGTCCTTTTGGTTACTGGCAGATATTTATGATATATGTTTTTGAGTCTATGAAGCTATGATTTCATATGTTTCAACAACTAGTTATTGTCTGTGACTAGAAATAACAAATTTCTTTAAAGACATCGCTGTTAACAACAACAAAAACAATAAAAATCTCCATAGTTAAAGCGATTGCGCCTGAAGGTTTTAAGTCTTCATGAATAACACAAAACATTTTACATTCACAGCAGCCAATAGAAACGACTAATATTTAATGATGACAAGACTTTTCTTCTGTACGCAGCCAATCATTTTTAACAATAGACAAAGGATGTTATTCTTAATGCATTTATTAATGAAATAACGTGATTATCACGGTAGACTCTTTAGGCAAAATAATGGCTCCTTCCTGTCGCAGTGGTGGTTGTTGGACATTCCCTTTGTCCTTCCCTGTCCATCACTTTGATTTAGATTGATTTAGCTTCGTTCCAGCTGTTGCTCGCCACAACATTTAGCTTCGTTCCAGCTGTTGCCCACCACAACACTAAGTATGCCCCTGCAGAGATATAATAAAGAAATTTTCAACCAAATATAATTAGCAGGTGTAAAGCTAATTAAATAATCTGGAAGCACAGAAAAGGTGCACAGATTATTTTCTGGAAAAAAGTGGAAGCATAAACAAGGCGCATGATCTGTTTCTGGAAGAATGTGAAAGCATAAACAAGGCGTATGATCTGTTGACAGTGGGATGCAGGAGCATAGACAAGGTGCGTGATCTGCTGGGAGAATGCTTCATGGAAACGTGGTCCTCTCTACCTGCGCCAGTGTTAGATTTGTTTTGACTTTCTTATATAGCCATAATTTAATGATTGACTCAACAAAACTAAGATGTATACATCCTTGTGAATAAACTTTAATGCTTTGAAAAGACAAGAAAAATACTTTTCCAATTTTATTCTGAATAGAACCCTTGCTGCCTAACTGCTAGCACTCCAGATTGCATCCATAATAATTAACCTAGCATCTTATCTTATCATTCATGGATCTTATTCAGGCGCAAAGGAACTCTAGTTAAAAAAAAAGAATTGTTCTTGTGATGAACTACAATGTCAAACCAAGTGCATATTAATCACAACCTTTGGATTATTATCAAATAGATATCTTGCCTGAGCAAATTCTCGAACTCTACAATTACTCTGCTTTTGCGCAATAGGAAAAAGATGATTACATATTCTTCAAAGCTGGTGTACCTTGTACATTTAGAACAGGTAATCTCAGGGCTTCAATGCCAATGCCCAACCGATCTTGGGAGGCTTATCAAGGGCCTTTGTGTCAAACTCTCCAGAAAGACTTAACACAGATTTGGGCATGAACTGATGCTGAAATAGTGCACCAAGCTTCCCATGGTTGTTAAGCCTTGTTTTCACCGTGGTAAGATTTCAGAGATACTTTCTTGTCGAAGAAAAGGAACCAAAAGCATGAAAATACTTACAGGACAATCAATTTTAAAAGATTTTGTGCACAGTATAAATACTACACAAAATAAATGTTCTGATCAATCTCAGCCTTAAATCCTCCTGCGCTTTTGGGAAATGTCCTAAATGAAAGCAAATCAATGCAAAATAAATAAATAAAAGGGCAGGAACATCCATCAAGCAGCAATGGTTGAAGAATTTGCACAAGATTTATGCCATAGCATATATCACAGCTGCAACATGAAAGATTTGAACATAAATAAACATAGAGCAAATACAATAGTCATTGAGCCCTCCTTCTAGCGCCAAGATGAAGTACCCTAAATCTGCAAGTAAGACCACTTCAAATACTCATTAGAAATGTTAATCTAAACACACAAATCTGCAAATACCTCCATGAAATAGAATATATATGCTAAAGAAATGCCACAAGTAACAAAAACAGCATCAAGAAGACATTTTAAAAGCAAGATAAACACTTATTCCATGTTGGATTGGTGTCACATGTGCTAGTGACCCTTTCCCAACCCTTGATTGATAAGCTTAAGATGATGAAATTGCTATTGATATGGAGATGCTAAGTAGACAAGATCAAATCTCAAATGAAGATAGTGACCTTGCAAGAGATTGTGGAGGATTTGCTTGAGGATGAAGCCTATATTTAAAGATTTTCAAAATGCTAAGTGTTGAAGAGGGACCAATGTGGGATCAAAAACAAGCCAATGAGTTGAGGACACTTGTCATCATGTGATTAGTTGATGTATGTGCAAGATTTGGGAAGAGTTCCCAAGAGGGGGAAATTTGAATTCAAATTGCAATAAATTTTGAGAGGGGGACAAGAAAAAAGAGCAATAAATGCCATGTTTGACTTGTCATGTTGAGGGAAAATGAGTGTTTTAATAAATCAATAAAATTGATTTATTGTGCAAGTGGCTAGATCTAGATAATGCAAGTGGGTGAGTATTTAATTAGGGTTAATTAGCTAGGATGATGATGAGGATGCTTTGACTTTTATGACTTAAATACTTGATTTATTTAAATCAGAAAATGGTGGAATATAATTTAGGATTTGATTTAAATAAAGTCCTGATTTATTTGATGAATGGAATATGATTATGCATGATGTAATTTTGACATGTCTACATTTTTCCCCTCTTTGAAGCAATGTACTTGTTGTGTTGGTTCAAAGAATAACTTGCCGCGATCAAAATCAAATTTTTTTTGATTTTTCAGATGCCCCAGCGGAAAGAAGTACACTGGTACAATTCCATCATAACTCTTAAATTTTAAATGGTGATTCCCTTCATTAAGAATTCATCAAGTTACCACAAAGGATGAGAGTATCCTCAATAACAAATTATATGGGGGGAGTTGATGCTTATCTATATATATTTAAGTGGTACCTTTTTTAAGGCCCTACTAAATTTCCACACCCCATAGAGGAAGAGGTACATTATTTTAACATTATATGAATCTATATGTTCTCATAGATAAAGGTGTACTAGCTTAGTTTACTCAAACTTAGAAACATATATAAGTAGAGTTCGCATTCTCTCTTAGCATACCCGATGGTAAGGTATATTTATGATGGTCATAAAAAAAGATGAAAATTGTCAAGAATTAGGCCAGATGCCAAGATTCAAAGGAGAGGGATGTGAGAAATGATAGAATTTTTCTCGCTTCTTAAAACAATTTAAATAGAAGGCAAGCAACAATAATGTAATATCATCGAATTGCACCTAGGGGCAATTCCACATTTTGGCATCTTTGCCTAGCATTTATGATAGATTGGAACATTAATGACAAAATCCCATGGGTTAGAATTTCATGATTCTGATTCCATGCAAACTTGCGACTGAGCAACAAAATCTTGGTGACACATTTCTTGAGAATGTAGGCTCTAGATGCATGTGTGGCACGTAAATGTATGCACGACATGCTAGCATCTTGTCAGTTTCCCAAGTCAAAAACGTGGAATCTAGAATATGAATTCTTGAGACGTGTACTAGTGGTTACATTCTGAAAGTAATGGCTCTTTGCTGCCCTTGCAAGCATTAAAAACCCCTTTTTTTCTCTCATTTGGGGGTTGGAAGACATCATTCAATCTTTCTTATTACTTGCTCCAATTCAAAGTTCTCTTCACTTTTTATAGTAGTGCTCTCACAAGCGAAGCCATGCCAGAGTGAGGTCCTCCCAACAATAGAATTAGCTCTCAAGAAAGCACTCAATAGTGTGTCTGTGTGCTCCAAAGAGGGTCTAGGCACATGGGTAATACTCTCTTTCACTTTCCATTCATATCTGTTCACTTACTATCTTGTGTTGTAGGTTCTACTCTTGAGTGGGTCTTGCTTTTACCACATGCTCCATGTGGTGTGGGTTCTACTCCTAAGTGGGTTTTTCTTTCACCACATGCTTTTCTTACTTATTTTACATTCCTTTCCAAATTGGCTATCCGTGGAGGTTGGAACTCCAAAATGGGGGTTTGACTGAGGCAAGCCCCTATACAGGCACCCAAAAACTTTCTCCTCATTCTTTTGTGTGTGGGTCATGAAAAGGAGCTTGGAGTGAAGATCTGGTCATCTAGAGAAAGGTAAGCTTTCTCCAAGAATCCTTGTGTTCATTTTAATTTCTAGTTTTCTTCAACTATTTATATTGTTTAGCACACCTTAGGCCTAAGCTTAGAAGTAAAGCTTTTTTTTTCCATTCGAGTTCCTAAGTTCTCCATTGCTTAGGATTCCAAGGCGTCCTTTAGATGACAACATGTCATGCTAGAATCCAAAAACTACACTAACCTCTTTTGGCTGAGAGCTCTCTATTCTAAGAAAAAATTCTCTTGGTTTTGCTCTCTTAGGGTCTCTGGTGATTTTTCCCGAAGCATAACTGAATCTTAGTTTCTTGTCATTCTGCTAATCCATTATTCTAAGGTGAATAAGGGCAGTTCATTCCTTGGTGGTCTCTTGAGAAAGGAGATACCTGTATGCAGCAAATCCCTCTTATATCACATTTCGGTGAACCCAACATGAACATTAGATCTTTCTTTGTGATGTTGCACATTTGTGATAATGACTATTCTAACAAAAATTTTGATATGTTGGAAGATGCTCTAGATGACTTCTTAGAAGTGCTCTCCTTATCTATAAATCTCCCAAAAATATTTCCTCATGGTAGACTGAGGAGTCAGTAAATGTGGTGGTGGTCTTTGTGGCTCCTCTGAAGCCTAAGAAACCTATTATTTATGTGACCTCGACCAACTCTTCTATTTATGGGAATTCATGTCATAGTGATTCAATGGACCTATATTCAAGATTCATGAAAGTTATAGACTCTACATCTTATAATGTTATTGGGCACACATATCCTACAATGAGTAATAAAAAAACCTAAATCAACAACCTTTCATCCCTAGATCACAACCATTTTTTTCTACTCCTTTACCATTTTCTCAACCAAGCCTTCCTTCAACACCTAAACTTGTGATTAAAGCAGTCAACGATTATGATCTTGTCAAGCAACTTCATGTTAATCCGGCTAAGATCTCTCTTTGGGATTTGCTTCAGACCACTTCAGTTTATCAAGAGATTCTTGAAGAAGCTTTACAAAATATTCTCTTGCCTACCTCTGCTAGACCTATGGATCTTAATGTTTTGTTGGCTCATATTCAAGCAGATTCATTGAATATCATGTTCCACCTGCAAGAACTCCCACCCCCGGATGTGCAGAAGCAAGCGGATCCCCTAATGATTATAATTAATGTTCACAATATCGGTATTAGGAATACCCTTGTTGACATTGGTTCAACTCTCAACGTCTATGGTATGGACCTATTACCTAAGATTAAAATTGATTCATCTTCCTTAGCAGCTTCCTCCTTGGACATTCATGGATTCACTAACACCGACCGCCAAGCGCTAGGTATGATAATACTACCTTTTTAGCTAGGTCTCGTTACTCTACCCATGTTGGTTTATGTGATGTCTGGCACATTACTATATAACTTCCTCCTAGGGAGACCTTGGATTCATGCTATGGGTGCAGTGACTTCCACTTTACACTATTCTTTAAATTTTGTTGAAAATAATTGAGTAGTTACAGTTAAAGCAGATCTAGAAGTTGTTCACCTCTGTGAGTTGACAGTTGTCAGTCATGCTTCGGTTGTATCAAATCTCCAGAAATGTATTCCATCTTTGACCGCCAATGCTATGGCCTGTTCTTCATTGATACCCTTTGTGGAAGTTATTCCTAGAGAAAGTGTTGGAAATGAAGAACCACCTAAAGTAGAGGACCTTGAGTCTCCCTCATTTTTTTTTCAAATGAACGCTTCCTTGGTGACAATTGGGGCTCCTTGAATTTCTCTGAATTCTTCATTAGAATACAAGGAAAACCCCTCTTGCATAGACCTTCTAGGCACCCTTGATGCAAAGGTGGATGATGCTCCCAAGGAGGAGGAGAAGTGTGATGTTATTCAAGAGATCACTCCTTCCTATGTTGAGAGTAATCCCCCTCCTATGAAAGAGGTTAAAATTTGTGAGCTTGGTAGAGAAGGTGGGAGTACTCCCATAGATATGTTCGAAATCCATTGGTGGAATGAAATGCTCTATGTGGAACTGCCTCCTCCAGATGTTTTGCAAACTCATTACAAGTTCATATATGAGCTCACTTCTTGATATGGCTATGGGAAAAATTGCCTAGGATGCATTGAACAAGGAATTTAGGTCCCTATCTAGTTTAAGCCATGACAATGCTATCTATGTTTGGGATGCTCTTTAGAACAATCCAAGCAAAAGCCTTGGTGGAGTGTTAATATGATTTCAATGAAGCCACTAAGCCTAGTTTACGCTGAGTTAATAGAGGAAAGGAGGTAGGCTGAGAAGGTCCCTCTCGATGTCTTCTCTTTGGATGAAGCGCTAGAGGAATTTCTAGGTGCGTATGCCCCGTTGCCTCCTTATCATCACAAGAAATGGTTACTATATCACTTGCATAGTCAAGTGTACTTTGGAGAAGCTATTTTGAGTATTGATGAGGAAGATCCTCTACCTAATGTTGGTAATGATGTCATGATATCTCATCTTGAAGATTGTAGTTCCCTTCTTAAAGGAGATACTTTCAAAGTTTCTATGGATCCTAAATCCTCAAAAAAAGTGATCAAGATCGAGAAGTGTCTCTCTTCAAAAGAAGCAAACAAACACTCCAATGTCTTGCATTCTCATCCTGATATCTTCACTTGGACATATGAGGATATGCTTGATAATGATGAGTCTACAGTGGTCCACAATATCATCCTATGTCTCGATGCCAAGCCTATTAAGTATAAAATCTGAAAGATCAATCCCAGGGTGGCATTGATGGTCAAGATAGAGATAGAGAAACTATTGAAAGATGGCTTTATCTATTCAATTGACTATTCCCCTTGGATTTTGAATATAGTTGTCGTTAGTAAACGTAATGGTCATATTCATATATGTATTGAATTTTGTGATCTTAATAAGGCTTCTCTTAAATATGATTTTCCATTACCTAATGTAGATATGATTGTCGACTCGACTACAAGCCATGGATTACTATCTTTCATGGATGGCTTCTCAGGTTACAATCAAATTTGTATTAACCTAGATGATCAATACAAGACAACCTTCACTACCCCATGGGGTACTTTCTATTATGTGGTCATGCCCTTTGGATTAAATAACGTGGGAGAAACTTACCAATAGGCGATGACACTAATATTTCATGATTTTATCCATAAGATATTAGAAGATTACATTGATGACATATTGGAAAAATCATTCTTTAAAAGGCTTTGACCCTATAAGATGAGGCTAAATCCTCATAAGTGTGCGTTTGGTGTTGACACCAGAAAGCTTTTTGGGTTTATAGTTTCTCACTGTGGAATCGAGGTTGATATGAATAATATTAACACCAAGATTAACATGCCTCCACCGAGGAATATCACTTAGCTGCAGAGTCTACAGGGGAGGATTAAAGCAATTTATAGATTTATAGCTCAATTGACTGATTCTACCCTCCCTTTCACTCAATTGTTGAAAAAATATGTTTGCTTCACATGGGATGAAGAGTGTCAAAAATCTTTTGATTCAATCAAAACCTATTTGGCCAATCCTCCCGTATTTATGTCGGCCATGCAAGACAAACCCTTTCTGCTTTACCTTGCCGCATCACCATATGCTTTGGAAGCTCTTTTGGCTCAATATGATGACACAGGGAAGGAGAGAGTGGTCTATTACATTAGTTGCATCCTAGTTGACTATGAAACTCATTATTCCTCCATGGAGAAGTAATGCCTCACTCTCATCTTCGCTACATAGAAGTTGAGACACTATATTCTCCATGTTGAGATGCATGTGATAGTAAAAACCAATCTCTTAAAACATTTGTTCTCTAGTACTGACCTAGCTAGAAGATTAGGGAAATGGGTTATGTTGCTTTCTAAGTTTGACATAAAGTTTGTTACTCAAAAGTCAATAAAGGGTCAAGTAGTTGTGGATTAGCTAGTAGACTCTCCCTCTTCTCGCTCCTTTTTGGGGTTGGATTTGTTTCCTGACGAAAATATTTTTGTAATTGATCATGACCTCAAATGGAAGATGTATTTTGATGGATCAAGGTGTCAAACTAGTTCTGATATCCCCCAAAGGTAAAATGGTTCCTTTATCCTTTTGACTATATTTTCCCTCTACCAATAACATCGCCGAGTACGAAGCCCTTATTGCAGGCTTATGTGCCACAATCATGCTAGGAGTAAAATTCTTTCATATTCTAAGTGATTTTGAACTTATAGTGAACCAAATAATGGGAACCTATCAAGCCAAGCAAAGCAAGTTGTCCTGATATCAATATCTTTCCTTATCCTTACTTAAATAATTCTCTTCTTTCACGATAGATAGTATCCCTAGGAGAGAAAATAGACATGTTGATGCCATCATGAGCGCTGCTTGCTTGGTACCTTTAGAAGAAGACATGACAGAATACCAATTCATGGTTCAAGTCCTGTGGACGCTTGTGGTTCTCGGCCAACCCAAAGCTGAGTCCCTTATGTGTTTCCGTGTGGACTCTGGAGAATGGTTTTCTAATATTTATAACTTCCTAAAGAATATAAACTTTCCCAATGATGCGACAAAGAACGATCACACTCGTATAAGAAAGCTTTTGGTGTGTTATGTTATTCTATCTAATGTCCTTTATTAGAAAGCCTATAACAACTTGCTTCTCAGATGTCTCACTAGAACAAAAATACCCCTTGTCCTTAAGGAATCCCATTTGAGCTTTGGGGGTGGACACTTTGATGGTAGATCCTTGGCAAGAAGACTGATACACATGTGGTACTATTGGAAAATGATGGAACAAGATTCCTTTGATTTTGTTAAGAAGTTCCTTCAATATCAACAACACAGTTGTCTTATTTGTGCACCTACCCAAGAATTACAAAATCAAACTTCTCCTTAGCCATTCGCAAAATGGGGGTTGGATATTATTGAAAAAATATCACCTCCTTCTTCTAACAAACATACCTTTACAATTACCACTATGGATTACTTCATGAAATGGGTTGAAGCTATTTGTAGTTTCCTCATGAACAACATCATTTCTTAGTTTGGATTGCCTACTATGCTTGTTTCTAACAATGGTACACCATTCAAGAACAAGGAAGTGAGGCGGTTCCTCAAGAAATTTCATATTCAGCAAAAGTCTTCCACACCATACTACCTACAATCCAATGGTCAAGCAGAAGTGTCCAATAAAAATCTTGAGGTTATTCTCCATAAAATAGTTAATAAGCATGGTAAGGACTATCATATTCAATTAACATATGCTTTGTGTGCCTATCACATGAGTGTTCAAACGGCTATAGGAACAATGCCTTACAACCTTGTGTATGGTGCCGAAGCTATTATGCCTTTGGAGTTGGAAATTTTGTCCTTGCAGTTTTCCCTTAAAGGGTTAATTGATGATGAAACCTACCGATTTAACTGTTTCCATCAGCTAGAGATGCTCAATGAGCACCATCTATGGGCCCTTGAACATATTAAAGCTTATCAATAGTGGTTATCTAGGGAATATAATCTAAGTGTGCTTCCTAGGACCTTTAAAATAGGAGATCCAGTTCTTTGTGAAAACCAGAGAAATGTAAATGTGCCGCCTGATCAGAGAGAAAAATTTAGTCCTAATTTTTTAGGCCCTTACATTTTGATCTTCGTATATGGTTTAGGTGCTTATGGATTATCATCTATGGATGGAACACCTTTAAAAGAGCCCATTAATTCGATGCATCTTTGCTAATACAACGTATAGTGTTCTATGTGCCATTTGTGTGGTGTTCTCTCTATAGAAGGGAAGTAGCACTACATATCTTGACATTATTCATTAACACATTATGAAAAATTTTGTGTTATGATGTGACCACATGTGTGTGTGTGTCCATGCATCACATTACATCTTTTAAAGATGATTAGATCATCATTATTTAATAACATACAACCATGTGTGTTTATCAAATCATGATTAGCATCTCATGTAAGTGTACATCCATATGAGCATGTAACATCCATAACATAAACATACATGAAAAATAATGAACATACATATCCAAATGAACAAGGCCATGAGATCAAAATCAATGTATCCATATCTATATATATATATGCATGTATGTATCAATGTCATGTACATGTATTGGGCCACTACTATAAAAAATAAGTGGCTATTGAACATATGTCTATACAAAAGATCTACAAGTATGTATGTATGTCTATGTCTCGCTACAAAAATGATATACAAAAATTGATGATGAGCCTCTAATCACTATGGTGCATGGCTCCCAGAGCCCTCTAGCTTTGGTAGATGCTTTGGAACACTCTGGAGGGGCTGGATGATGGTCATGGAGCATGATTGGTGTGAGAGTGATACAAAAAAAGCTACCTGCATCCCTTTGATCTCTCCTTAGAAGGAAGAGATGGTGAGCTCCACCTACCTTGACTCGTCCCACAGTCATTGAAAATCTGATATGATCACAGTTTTCGACATCATTGAGATGGATTTGGAGGGTGTCACATGCCTACTCAATGGCATAAAATCTCCTCACTACCGTGTCTCGCTTGGAATGTTTCATCCGTAGCTCCCCTGACAGTTGATCATGCTATCTTCAAATAGTTGTCAACTCTGTAGTAAGCTGGACAATCTCTATGCCCCACTCCTTGTAAGTTGTCCTCAAGCATGCAACTGGCTTGAAACTGGGAGCATGTCATCCCATAGATGTTGGCAGGTAAGTCTCAAGGACCAACCCCTAGATCGGAACATTGGAGGTGACCTCTGAAATACACTGAGCAATAAGCCCAGTCCATCCCTATCAGGTCAGGGTGAGGGTTAGTACTGGGACCTACACCACCAGCATCGGTGGCCACTCCTAGTGATGTTAGAGTTGTCTTTGCTACTACAGTGGAAGCTGGTGGTGCCAAAGAGATGTGGGTAGCTGGTGGGAGATCTGACCTCCTCCACTGCCTTGGCCTTGATGGTATCGCGTCCTCCTCCTATGGTGCCTCCTCCTTGCCGGACTACTTCCAACCTCTCTACCTATCTTGTGGGGGCTGGGGTGGTATGTCCCCATGTGGACCAAGATCCCCTCTCAAGGCACCCTTGTTGAACACAAGAGTAGGATGATGTCTCTCCCACCACCGTGCAAAATCAACAACTGCCACTACAACATTATCTGCCGCCACTAAGGGCAGCTAATCATGATCAAACTCGTCATCATCTAAAGGGACTATATAAGTAATGGTAGGGAGAAGTTGATTCCCCACCCTCGCCACACTCCTATAGGCCCTAGTATAAGTGTGCACATCTATTGGTATAGTCTACAGTCAGCCATGCTACCATATGACTTGACTCCACTAGTAAGGTACTATAATATAATATTGGTAGCCAATAAAAAAATGGTCCTACTATAGGTTCCTCAAGTACCTGTTGTTGCCCACCCATCTAAAAAATTGGTGGGGTCTCCATCGAATCCCATTCACAATAAGAGTGTCAAATTGTAAACACCAAAACTAAAGGTCTCTGAACCTACACTGGCCTATCATGTCATACCAGTGGGCCATGGGAACATGATACAACTGTCACTAGGGAAAACTAGCTAGTTGGGTGCACAAGATGTGGATGAAGGTTCACACCCACAAAAGTGTGCACTCTATGAGGCTATGGTACTTATAATGCATGTACCGGCCTAGCTCCTGGTAGAGGTGTGCTAGCATGTTGCGCCCCTAGGAAAAATTAGTCCTATGCTCTACCATCTCCCTAATAGTGTGGACGAGGCCCTCGTGTAGGTACAAGCCTTTCCCATCAATCGTGATTTGAAAGGAAATGATCACAACCATGACTTGGTAGAGCAATGGTGCAGTGGTCCTTGCATGGTCATACCAGTGGGTGTAGATATGACCTATGCCATTATTGTCATTACCCCTCCCCATGTAGTAAAGGATGCCTTCCATCCACTCCCACACCGATCATGTATCATCAAGAGCCACCCGCCATCTGTGGATGGGTAGCTTGAGGATTTGATAAACGTCCTCGTGTGTGATGGTCATCTCTCCATAGGGTAGATGGAAATATGACGTAGTGGCATCCCATCGCTCCATAAGGGTTGTCAGCATCCTCTCATGGAACCTCATCTCTGTCATGGTAAACATGTGCCAGTGACCGACCTACTGCAAATGAGTGACCTCATCCTCTAATAGATGGTCCATCTGCTCACGAACAAGTCAAAATGCTCGCCCTCCTAGATGCTCTTGAATCTCTAGGTACTCCTATAATAAGTCAAAAAATATGAGTCAGAACATCTAAATTTTGCATGAAAACAAAAAATTAAATAAGACTTATGTGCACCACGTAGACATTTGCACGCTGCGCATGCATCCCTAACCGTCATGGCTACCTTAAAGATGAGAACACATCTTCAAGATGACATCGTGGAATCGGGACCCTAGAACTCATAGCAGAGAACAAAAGGGATGTTGGACACAGGTGCAAAAATAAGACACCTGTGCACCTTGTCGACATAAAATATGTTAAAAATAAGCTAAAAATCATGAAAAATGGGGTTTAGAGACCTACCTGGTCCACCTCATGGCCCTTGGTGATGTCCTAGCATAGATGCTCGAACCTTGGCACCTCATACTCTCTCCTGCTTGGAAATTTGCTGACTCTTATCTCACAAAAGTCAACAATTTTCTCATAGTGAATAGTGAAAATGACCCTTCTAGGGGCCCACCTAGGAATATATATGCCTCCTAGGGCCCATTTTTCCAAGAGCTTGTGGCTCCCTGATTTCTCCTAAATTTTCCCCACCAAGTTGGGGGAAAAATTAGGAGGGGGCATAAGGTCATCTCTTGATCATATTTTTCTTCTGAAATGATGACTTTTTTCTTGATCATTCCTCTCTTTGTAGTAGCTTTCTTTTGATTTCTCAAAGCTGGCCCAAAATTTGAGTTTTGTACGTTAACTCTTTGAACAATTTTTCACAAACGTTATAACATTTTTTGTTGAGCTCAATGTTGGGGGCACCTTTAGTACTATTTAGCTCGACTTCAGTGATCGCTATGGTCTCTCTCTATTGGCACACAAATTTGTAAAAAATAAAATTTAGATGAGATTTTTCTTTTCTACTCTAGTGATGCTATTTTTTTTCAAAATTGAGCCCACTAGAGTGGGGGAAAAATGAAAAACCACCGAATTGTACCTAGGGGAATTCAACTTTTTTTTTGGAAACTCAAGGGAAGACAACTGAGAGGGGGTGGATCAGTTGTCACTGAATCATAAACTTATTCAACTTATTAACCTTAATTTTAGATCTAATCATTAATCATGAAAGAATAAATGAACAACACATTAGAAGCACACATAACGCCAACATTTTTATGTGGAAACCCTTTTAGGGGAGAAACCACAGTGGAGGTCAATCCACAAGATTATACCCTATTAAAAGTATAAGGAAATATGAATGGGGAATACATATGCATTCATGCACATTGCCTAGAGCCCATTTCTCAAATATAACAAGAATTACTGCCCAAGGAAGACACATTGTCTTATAGAAAGATTCATATTAAAACCATCTAGATTTGAACTGAGAAAATAGCATCTTCTAATGCCTAGTTATAGTTCTGGTTAAGCACATGAACACTTCTTCATGCTTCTTCACTCTTCTTCACTCTCTGCTCTGCCTTTGAATGATTTGAACTTTATTTGCACACAAGACTCATACACTTCACATTCACACCTCTTCCACACTTCAAATAATCACTCTTATATATCTGCAACTATAAATTACATCACTATAAGTTGGCCACAAAAATATAATAAAATAATTACAAGTAGTCAGCCCAAAATAGATAAAGATTATTTATGTGAATCAACTAAGGTTGGCAATAACATAGTGAATAAAAAAACATCTCAAACATAAAAACACTTCAATTAATTTCTCCTCAAAGATCCACAACACAGTTCAACACATTATCGGCCAAGAACATGAAAAACATGAACACGCAAGAGAAAATCTCAGATCACGAGCACAACAATCAATGCAGACATGCCAAAAAGATAGAAAACAAACTAGAAACATTCACAAGCATCATGAAACACTAGAGAAGCATCTATAGTAACTAAAATTGGTGAAATCATAGGATCTTCAATCAGGAACACTAACTGAAGTGAGAGAAAAACTGTCAGAATGAAAATTACCATAACTCGATCAACTCTTCATGAGGATCTTTGAAACTTGACGTGGATAAAATAGACATACTCAACAAGAAAACCTTTAGTCCAAAACCTCATAACAACAATGTATTGAACAACCCAATAGAAAGAACTTCACTTCACCACTAACAACCTATAGCACTTCTTATTACAATTTTCTCAATATCCTCGACATATACAACTTCTAATGTAACAATGCTAATACTGTTGACATCAATGACAACCACATATCAGCAATACAACCACAACATCAAAAAATATCCCCCTTTGGCATTGATGGCAACATATGATGTGAAAAATACCATCAACACAACTACGCTTACTCTTCCTTTAAGTTCTAAATTTTCTTTCCTCACATGATCTTCTCCCCACAAGGCTCTTCTCCCCAAATAATCATTTTTTTTTCACATCACTCTTCTCCCCCTTTGACATCAATGACAAAGATCAATTCAATACAAGCTCTGAACCACACTTTTGAACTTTTGAACATCTGACTACTCCCCCTAAGTAGCACCCACCACAACATCAATCCAGATCAAAATATGATCATGATATGCGTAGATTGATGCAAAGCAATGAATCCTTAGTTCTGATTAGGAGGGGTAATCACCCCTAAATTCTCTCTGAGATACTCAAAAGTATCCTTAGGCAACATATTTGTAAGGATGTTTGCAATATGGTCCTTAGTAGGAACATACTCCAATCTGACTTACTTTTCACTTACCTTCTCTCTCAAAAAGTGAAATTTGGTAGATATATGCTTGGTCTTTGAATGTAGCACCAAATTCTTAGAAATGTTAATAGCACTTGTGTTATCACAAAATATAACAATAGCCTCATCATACACAACTCTAATATCCTTTTAGCATTTTTTTCATCCACACTACTTGAGTACAATTATTAGCAGCAACAATGTATTATGCCTTTACAGTAGGTAAAGAAATAGCATTTTGTATCTTACTCAACCATGAAATCAAATTCTTTCCCAAGAAAAATTCTCCACCACTAGTATTTTTCCTATCATTCACATCTCCTATCCAATCAACATTAGTAAAGGCACTCAAAGTAAGTAAGATCATCATCTTTAGGATACCATAGACCAAAATCAACTGTCCCTTTCAAGTATCTAAAAATTCTCTTCATAGCAGTCACATGAGATTCTTTAGGATTAGCTTGAAATCTGATAACAATACATACAACATTCACGATATCAAGCCTAGTTTGAGTCAAATAAAGCAATCCACTAATCATTGATCTATATCTTGTCTAATTTTCCTTTGGAGAATCATTATCAGTTTTTAACTTGCATCCAGTCACCATGGGTGTACCAACAGACTTTGAGTCTTCCATACCAAATTTCTTTAGCAATTCCTTCACATACTTAGACTGAGATATAAAAATCCCTTTATCTAACTAAAACTTCATGCACAAGCTATCATCTCCTCCAAATATGATATCATCAACAAAAACTTCCACAATCAAATCTGTATAATCATTCTTGAAATAGAAATTACTATCAACAGTAACTTTGTTAAATCCAAGTTTCACCAAGTACTTATCCAATCTGGTGTACCATGCTTTAGGGGCTTGCTTAAGACCATACAATTATTTCTTCAATTGACACACCATATCTTCTTGAACAGTCAACTAGAATCCATCAAGTTGCTAAACATATACCTCTTCTTCCAATTCGCCATTTACAAAAGTAGATTTGACATCCATTTGATAAACCTTGTAGTCTTTATAAGAAACATAAGCAAGAAACAATCTCAAAGCTTCAATTCTAGCAATAGGGGAAAAGGTTTCTTCAAAATCAGTACCTTCCATTTGAGAATATCCCTTACAAACCAATCTTGCTTTGTTTCTAACCACTTCACCTTGTTCATTCAGATTGTTTCTAAAGATCCACTTAGTTCCATTTACATTCTTATCCTTAGGTCTGGGAACAAGAATCCATGTATCATTCTTCTCAATTTTCTACAGTTCCTCTTTCATTGCTACAACCCAATGCTCATCTTTCCATGTTTCATTCACATTGTTATGATCAATTTTTGAAATAAAACAATACTCTTCTACAATTTTTCTCCTAGTCTGGACACCTTTGTTCTTATCACCTATGATTTGATTCTTTGAGTGATTCAATCTCACATACCTCAGAGTCTTCTTAGAATGTTCTTAAAATTTAAGCTCTTCTAATCTCTCTTCTGTTCTTCCATCAGTTTCTCCTTCTTCTTGATTTTCTTGATTCACCAAAATTATTTGAACTTGACTTGTTGTATTACCTTGCTTTCCTTTGCTTGTACTGTCATTCTGATCATGAAAATCATATCCATAGGCTTTGGATAGTGCACCTATGTCTTCATCAACCTTAACATTTGTACTTTCAACCATTTTCTTCAATCTTTTGTTGTAACACCAGTAGGCCTTACTTTTATTAGTGTAACCCAGAAAGATTCCTTCATCACTCCTAGCATCAAACTTTCCTATAACTTCATCTCTTTTGATATAACACTTGCTTCCAAAGATTTTGAAATATCTAATAGTAAGATTTTGACCAGTCCATAGTTCAAAAGGAGTCTTACCAGTATCACCTTTGATTTGTACCCTATTCAGTGTGTACACAACAGTACTCACGGCTTCTCTCCAGTAGACATGAGGCACATTTCCTTCCAACATCATGGTTCTAGCTGCATCTAGAATTGTTTTGTTCTTCCTTTCCACAACTCCATTATGTTTAGGGGTCTACAGTGCAGATAACTGTCTCTTTATTCCATGTTCTTCATAAAAAGAATTAAACTCACTAGAAGTGAATTCTCCACCTCTATTTGATCTCAAACACTTAATCTTCAAACCAGTCTTTGTCTCAACCATAGCCTTAAAGATCTTGAACTTTTCCATAACTTCAGATTTCTCCCTTAAGAAAGTAGCCCGCATCATCCTTGAATAATCATCAATAAGCATCATGAAGTATTTGTAACCTTGTAAACTTCTAGTTCTAGTAGGACCACATAAATCAGTATGCACAAGTTACAACAATCCATTTGAGTTTTTTTGTTTACTTTGAAATGAAATTCTTGTTTTCTTTCCTATCTAGCATTCTTTGCATATGGCATTAGTAGGTTTCATCAGCTTAGGAAGATCTCTCACAACTTTAGTAGAACTTATCTTGACAATGTTATGAAAGTTAACATGACACATTATCCTATGCCATAACCAACTCTCATCAACTTGAGCAATCAAAAAACTTTTACTAGCAGCATATAGATGAAAGATATTACCTTTTGTTTGTGTACCTAATGCAATCACATTTCCAAAATTTTCCAATATTTTGCACTTACCATCCATGAACTGAAGATTGTATCCCTTATCAACCATTTGACCAACACTTAAAACATTATGCTTCAAACCTTTGACATACAAGACATCATCAGTATTATTCTTACCATCAAGAGAAATGCATCCTCTTCCATGGATCACACCAGTTGTGTTATCACCAAATCTCACAACACTACCATCATACTTCTCCAAATTCACAAACTTACTTTTATCTCATGTCATATGATGAGAACAACAACTATCAATTACCCATTCATCTTTCTCTTCAACTTGAGCAGCTAGGGCTTTCTCCACATTTGTACAACTAGCAGATTTAGTAGACACATCATTATTTTCCTTGATAGCAATAAACACATTCATCTTCACTTGCATTTCCTCTGTCAGATTCATCAACTGTTATACCTTCATCAACAGCATAGTAACACTTCTTTTGGAATTTAGGCTTGTTAAATCTTGGCTTGGAAACTCTCTCAGGACACCTTGATGCAAAATGACCTAGATCTTATTGCAAGAGAAACATTTAAAAGGAAACTTTCCCTTATACTTACCTTGTCCTCTTGCTTCTCTTTTCACAAGCAATGCTTCGAGTTCTTCAAGCTCTCTTTCTTCTTCATCCAACTATTTCATTTCATCCTCATACTTGAATGTCTTTCTTGATGAGCTTTCACCCAGATCATATCTCTATCTATCTCTTCCAGAAGTAGTAGCCTTAAATGTAGATTCAACCTTAGGAAGGGTATCACCAAATTCACTTAACTCAAAAGCAATAAGCTTACCAATCAACATATCTCTGGTAGCATTTGTCATATTTCATAGTTCTTCAATAGCACTAGCCTTGACTTTGTAAGAATCATACAAAGATCTAAGAACTTTAGCAACAATCTATGATTCATCTATCTGTCCACCAACACATCTAATACCACACACAATTTCATTTACTCTTTGCATGAAAGTAGTAACATTTTCATCATCACCCATTTTCAACTTTTAATATTTTCCTTTCAGAATTTGTAGCTTAGCAATCTTCACATTTGCATCACCTTCATACAAGGTCTCCAACTTCTTCTATATCTCATAAGAAATCTTGAGATCCATCACATTTGTCATCTCGGTATCTGTCAAAGCACTCAAAAATGCCTGCTTAGCGGGCTGATATTGTATTCAACATCCTTGATCTCAATAGAAGTATTAGGACCATTCTATGGAATAACACATATATTTTTTGTAATGCTCTAGTAGGGTTCACCAATGCATCTCAGATGGCACTCCATTCGAGCTTTCCACAAAGAATAATTTATTCCATCAAATCTAGGACTATCCTTCTTATAAGTTGCCATCCCGGATCACCTCAAGCTATTAAACTTATTCCAAGGAACCACAATATCTGATACCAATTGTTGGAAACTCAAGGGTAGACAACTGAGAGGGGGGGTGAATTAGTTGTCACTGAATCATGTAAACTTATTCAAATTATTAACCTTAATTTCAGATCTGATCATTAATCATGAAAGAATAAATGAACAACACATCAAAAACACACATAACACCCATATTTTTATGTGGAAACCCTATTAGGGGAAAAACCATGGTGGAGGTCAATCCACAAGATTATACCCTGTTAAAATTATAAGGAAATATGAACAGGGAATGCACGTGCATTCAAGCACACTGCCTAGAGCTCACTACTCAAATACAACAAGGCTTACTTCCCAAGGAAGACACACTCTCTTACAGAAAGATTCAAATTAAAACCATCTAGATTTGAACTGAGAAAATAGCATCTGCTAATGCCTGGTTACAGTTCTGGTTAAGTACAATGATCAATGCAAACATGCCACAAAGATAGAGAACAAACTAGAAATATCCACAAGCATCATGAAACACTCGAGAAGCATCCACAACAATTGAACTTATTGAAATCACAAAATTTTCAATTAGGAACACTAACTGAAGTGACATAAAAAATGTCAGAATGAAAATCACCATAACTCGGTCAACTCTTCATGCGTATCTCTAAAACTTGATGTGGATAAACTAGACATACTCAACAAGAAACCTTTTTTTCCACAACCTCATAACAACAACGTACTAAACATATCAATAGAGAGAACTTCACTTCACCACTAACAACCTGTAGCACTTATTACAATTTTCTCAATAGCCTCGACATATACAACTTCTAATGTAACAATGCTAATAGTGTTGACATCAATGACAACAACATATCAGCAACACAACCACAACATCCAACAATTTTGGCATTTTTTCCTAGCATTTATGATGCCTTGGAACATTAATGACAAAATCCCATGGGTTAGAATTTTTTGATTTTGATTTCATGCAGACTTGTGGCTAAGCAATAGAAGCCTGGTGATAGATTTCCCAAGAATCTAGGCTTTGGATGCACATGTGGCGTGCTACCATCCTTTCAGTTTCCTGAGTCAAAAACATGGAATCTGGAATACCAACCCTTGAGACATGTGTCCTAGCCATTACATTCTGAAAGTAATGACTATTTGTTGCCCTTGCAAGCATTAAAAAACCCTTTTTTTCTCCCATTTGGGGGTTGGAAGACATCATTCAAGCTTTCTTATTAGTTTCCCCAATTCAAAGTTCTCTTTAGTTTTTATAGCAGTGTTGTCACAAGCAAAGCCATGCCAGACTAAGGTCCTCCCTGTAGCAACAGTAGCTCTTAAGAAAGCACTCAATGGTGCATTTGTGTGCTCCAGAGAGGGTCTAGGCCCCTAGGTGACACTCTCTCTATTTCACTTTCCTTCCATATGTGTCCACTTACTATCTTATGGTGCAAGTTCTATTCCTAAGTGGGTTTTTCTTTCACCACACTCCTTGTGGTGTGGGTTCTACTTTTGAGCGGGTTTTGCTTTCACCACGCGTTTTTCTTACTTCTTTTACATTCCTTTCCAACTTGGATGTCCATGGAGGTGGGAACACCAAAATGGGGTTCTCACTAAGGCAGGCCCCTATATAGCCACCCAAAAGCTTTCTCCTCATTCTTCTATGTGTGGGTCATGAAAAGGAGCTTGGAGTGAAGATCTAGTCATCTAGAGAAAGGTAAGCTTTCTACAAGCATCCTTATGTTCATTTTAATTTTTGGTTTTCTGACTAGTTATATTGTTCAACACACCTTAGGCCTAATCTTAGAAGTAAAGCTTGTTTTTGTTAGTTTGAGTTCCTGAGTTCTTTGTTCCTTAGGACGCCAACACATCCTTTAGACGATAGCATGCCATGCTGGTGTCCAACAACTGTGCTAATGTCTCTTAGCTAAGAGATCCCTCTTCTAAGACAAAAATCTCCTGGTTTTACTCTCTTAGGTTCACTGGTGATTTTTGCTCAAGCATAACTAAATCTTAGTTTCTTGTCATTATGCTAATTCATTATTCTTAAATATATAAGGGAAGTTTGTTCCCTGATGATCTCTCAAGAAAGGAAATACCTATGTGCAACAAATCTATCTTATATCACAAGTAAGAACTGAGATATTTTTGGTCAATGAAAATTATAAATGTTCCCATTATTACAACCTTATGCATCGACCCACCTACAACGATTGATCCAATCCCCTCAATAAACATAACCATATTTCCTTAAGGAGAGTCATAAGGACTAGCTTTTGAGGTCATACACAAGTAATTTTACACATCATGATAATCTAAGACATTTATATGGGTGGACAAATACAAAGTGTCTGAATTGGAGTAGGAGGAAGGAACAACATTTGTTTGATGCTTCTCTCAAAAACTAAGCCACATCGGCTCTTAGTTACTAGAGATCCTCCTACTTCACTACAATGGGGTATAAGACAAGAAGAAATAGAAGCTAGGAGACCACGCAAAATATGTTCAAGAGATAATTTTATGCCGATTCTAACTAGCCATGATTTCATAGTTGTGGACACTAATATTTGGAGTCCAAGGGTTCTCTAAGTCTTCTAGGTTTTTTCACCTAAAAGGAGATAAATGGACTGAAAATGCTAATGTCTACACTCAAGCTTAATATAAAATGGATGCAATATGCCTAAATGCAATATCTAAATGCAACAAGCTGAAAAAGAAAGATGATTATTAATGCTAAACCTAAGAAATGCAAAGTGTTGGAAAACACAATGATTTATGCAAACACAGCTAATAATGCAAGTAAACAATAATAGAATTAAACAAGACTGGAAAGGTACACCTAGAATCTAAAATCTTGGTCCACATGGGACACTTACACCAAGTTGGGCGACTTCATCCAATTTAGGGGAAAATTTGTTGAAACATGAATCTACCAAATGGGTACTCAGAAATGTAAAAATTAATTTTCAAGCTTGGTAGTTGGACCAATTCACCATAGATGGCGACTTATTCCACCTGGTAATTTTGTGGTAGGATCTTGTACCTTTTGGCTTGCACTTCCGTTTCTGATAGGTTCCCAATTCATATTCTACAGAAAATGAGCTGAATGGATCTCCAAGCTTCAATTATAGCTTTGTTGACTTTGATGGATTGTTGACCAATTTTTGACACCAAAATATTTGATAAATCTGCATACAAGACTTGCAAACACACATGCAAAGAGGAGAAAAGGATTAAGGGTTAGAGTATAGGGGTTTGCCTTGGTCAAACCCCAATTTCGTAATCAAACCCTATGAAATGAAATGAAATAAAGATAGAATGATGAATAAAAAACATGCAATGTCACAAACTCACCAAACCATTGATGTAGAAATCTGAAGATATGCAATGAAGTGATCCAATGGATGACTTGATCATGATGCTTAGAGTAATTGAATGCTTGATAATTGCTTGGATGATTAAGTGAATGAATGCTTGAATGTTGGATGAATTAGGTCTTAGGAGATTGTAGGAGATGAAAAATGAGGGGAAAAACCTTTATTCATATTTTATTTTACTAAATTTCTTGAAAATAACACATCACAGGCTGACCTCAAGGATAAGAGAATAAAATCCACCTAGAAAATTGAAATTATTTTGATTTTGTGCCTAGTGGGACTAAGTCACCCCAAGTGGCAACTTTGTCCCACCAAGGAAATTTTACTGGGTTTCAGAAATTAAATTGCATTAAATAATGTTTAACAAGAATATTCTAAAAATACACTTCAGTAGGGTTAGAAAGTGTATTAATGGGTAATTTAAACATAAGAACGGGTTGAATTAGTGATGACAAGTCTAGAAAAGTATGAGAATTTATTACAGCCATCTACAACACTTTGAAATAAGACTTGGTAAGTAATAAAAATGGGTTATATATTATTTAGGTGTTCAAATTATAATGAAAGGGTCCTAGAAAAGTGTGAAAGTGGGTTTCAACACTTCAAAACACTTTTACAAGACATCCTAGAAGTCTTAATGATTCTCAAGGGTCTAAGTCCTAATGTGAATGTTTTGGCCATATTACAACAATAAATCTAAGCAAAATCATGACAAATTCCATAAAGAGAGACTCAAGTGAGAATAAAAATGTGCAACTATACATTTTTTGGTGACAAATTAAGCCCCCACTTTAGTGATAGGATGAACTTGCTTCAAACTCACACTAAAGTATCCCAACATGGACATCGAGAGGGATCCAAATGCACCCATGCTGGTAAGATGAGATAACAATAATTTTGAGGGATGATCAAGCCCCCAGGATTGAGATCCTATGGAAAACCAAACATAAACACAAAGGAACACACATGAGAATGATGAAAAATAATGAAAGAAAGCTTCAATCATTTTTTCTAGCCCGTTGTGGATCAGATCTAGGCTATTTGTCTAGAAAAATAATTGTGTACTCACTCTAGGGTGACGAAACTCATGGATGTTTGTTAGTTAAGAAGGCCTAAAAGGTGAGAAACATACACTCATGGTTGGTATGCACTCACACACAAGCACGTCGCTATCGGGAAAATTCCTACCACGGAATGGGCTTCCTACTCAACCATACCAAAGTTATACCTCCTGATAACTTTAATAAGGAACTACAAAGGAAAATGTCATTTCATGCTTCACGAGACAAGAAAAATTGTGTTTGCTTAGAACACATCAAAAAATGCGATGGAACCATAGGCATGCAAGTTGTGTTATGAAAGGTGGCCATATGAATGAAAAATACAACATGCAAAAGATGTTCAAAGGAGTCTTGTTTGGTTCATGCAAGGTATTTAACTTAGGGAACATTGTGTCTAAGGTCTCCAAGATACGACTGATCAAAGAATAGATAATTTACAACTTAGGG
Organism: Sequoia sempervirens; assembly: GCA_007258455.2. Lineage (NCBI taxonomy): Eukaryota > Viridiplantae > Streptophyta > Pinopsida > Cupressales > Cupressaceae > Sequoia > Sequoia sempervirens. Next base: position 43,644 of record VDFB02115937.1, read on the forward strand.
GATGCAATGCATCGCATCAAGCCACCAAGAGGAATGTAATATACTGAGCTAGATCATGCTCATGAAAGACATCCCACCCAATTTCATCCACAAAGTGACAAACATATCGTATAAAGTAACAAGGCTACACTAAGAACCAAGAAAAAAAAATGCAAAAATGGATTATGCCAATGTATTCCCTCACTTTAAAGGAATTTCTAAACATCATTCGATGAGAAATTACTTAAAAGTAGGGGATGAAAAATGCAAAGAAGAAAAAAGACATGAGAGTCAACTTGGAAAGCCGCTATTCCAAGTCATACAGTTTCGAGTAAGGCTATGTCATGCAAATGAAAAAGGAACAAAAGAAAGAGGGGTTTCCCCCAAAATGAAAGCACCAAACACTTAAGGGATCTATGGATTTGGGGTCAGTATGTTCTTTACTATGATGTTTTGTAAAGAGCTCTGAATAGTCATCATTCCCCAAATACACATAGAAATGGAAGAATGACAAAAAGAGAGTGAAAACAAAGAAAATGAAAGCTCCATTTGGGTCAAAATGGAAGAGACATAGAATGTCTTGATGCTTTGCATCATCCCCAAAAGGAAAAAACATGAAAAATGAAAGCGAAAGAGGTGAAAGAAAAGGAAAAGCATTTGGGTCAATATGAGAGAGAAATTTTAGTCTCAATGCCTTGCATCATCCATAAAAGGAAAACACAAATAAAAGTAAAAAATAAAATAGAAATACATTTTGTGTCAACATGGAAGAGACAGGGTGTCTCAACACTTTGTGCCATCCCCAAAAGGAAAACACAAATCAAAAGTGGAAAAGAAAATGGAAAGACCTTTTGGGTCAACATGGAAGAGACGTAGGGTGTCTCAAAACTTTGTGTCATCCCCAAAAGGATAACACAAAACAAAAAGAAAAAAGAAAAATGAAAGACCTTTCAGGTCAACATGGAAAAGACATATGTAGGGCATGTCAACACTTTGCGTCATCCTTAAAAGGAAAATACAAAACAAAAGTGAAAAGTAAAAGGAATGTATGAAATATAGAAGAATGAAGGTACAAATAGAATAATGTCAAAAAGAGAGGAGAACATCAAACATCACGTTACAAGGGAGCATGATATGCAGATACAAACTTAAAATAAAATGCAAAAGACTAGTAAGGTAGATGCGAGTTAATCGATGAGCAAGTCATCCACCTCCCAATCATGTTCAGGATATGTCAAGGGTGGTTGACTAGCCAAAGGGACAAGTGCAAGTTCTGAACTAGAGGAAGCACCAAGTTCTACACTTGTTGTAGGAGATTTTTCATTTAATCTCATGGAAGAGGAAAATAATATATTTAGATCATTATGTATCTATTCATCAATTTTAGTGATCTCATCATCATCATCCAGATTAATCACAATTGGAGGATAGATGACAATTTCCAATGATAGGTGTATTATGAGTTGTGG
>VDFB02115938.1:0-66295 GCA_007258455.2 Sequoia sempervirens
TTTGGCTGCAACAAGATGTATCTGTCTTAGATCACACATAAACTAGCTAAGTGCACTCACTGCATAGAAAATGTCAGGTCTAGTGTTAACTAGATACATCAAGGATCCAATAAGCTGTCTATACAATGTAGGATCCACCAAATTACGAATTAGGCTGCGGTATATGCTTCATAGGTTGGTCTCCATAGGTGTAGACATGGATTTGCAATCCATCATGCCAAATCCTCTTAGAATATATCAGTGTTTCGTGACTTGATCATCATCGGTTGCGGACTTCTAAACCAAGAAAGTAATGCATGAGCCCAAGGTCCTTCATCTCAAATTCTGAAGTCAACTCCTCCTTGCATTCGAGAATCAGGTGATCTTCTCCAGTAAGGATCAAATCATCAACATATAAAACCAATATTAGTGCATCACCATTGATTACCTTGAAATAGAGATTCGAATCAGCATCATTCTTTAGGAAGCCCAAACTAGATAGGTACCGATCAATCCTTTCGTACCAAGCACGAGGAGCCTGCTTAAGACCATACAAAGCCTTTTTCAACTTACACACATGTGACTCCTTCTCATGAACTTCAAAACCATCAGGTTGCTCAATGTAAACTTCTTCCTCAATTACGCCATTGAGAAATGCTGTCTTCACATCCATCTGATGAATCTTCCATCCTTTCGATGCAGCAATGGCAATGATGGTTCTGACAGAAGTGTAACGGGCAACAGGAGCAAATGTTTCTTCGTAATCAACTCCCTCTTTCTGAGAAAACCCTCGAGCTACAAATCTTGCCTTGTACTTCTCAATGCTTCCATCTGCAGCATGCTTGATTTTGAAGAGCCATTTCGAAGATACCACTGATTTGCTCTTAGGTCTAGGAACAATATCCCAAACATCATTCTTCAGAATTGATTGATACTCCTCTGCCATTGCATCTCTCCAAACCTGATGACTGAATGCTTCTTCAACACATGAAGGTTCTGAATCAATAATCTGACTCATTAAGGCAACATAATTGAAGAACTTATGAGGCCTTTTACTTTCTCTAAATGTGCCTCTAGGGGCTGCAAAACTTTCTGCCTCTTGCATAGTACGCCTAGCCCATAGAGGTCTCTTTCTTCCAATGACAATGTCAGTAGGCCCATCAGTAGGCTCCAAGGGTTCAATAGGATCAACATCTTCTTTTGGTTCAACAGTCTCCCTCTGAAACTCAGGAGCATGGTCAACTTCCATATCCTGAGGAGACTCTTCGTTACTGATCTCCATGTTAGTGCCCTTGGATCTCCTAAATGCAATGTCTTCCTCAAAAGTAACATCCCTACTGATCTCAATCAACTTTTGTCCTGGAATGTAGATTCTGTAGGCTTTAGATGTCTCACTGTATCCCACAAAGATGCCCTTCTTGCCAGAAGGGCTCCAACTTAGTTCTCTTCTCCTTCGGAACATGGATATAGACAGGACATCCAAAGATTCTTAAGTGACTAACTTCAGGCTTCTTCCCTGTGAAGGCTTCTTCCGGAGTTATATTCTCCAAAACCTTGTGAGGACTTCTGTTCTGCACATATACAGCTGTCCTGGAGGCTTTTGCCCATAAGAAAGTCTGTAAATCTTGATCATGAATCATGGCCTTTGCTGCTTCCATGATTGTCCTGTTCTTTCTTTCTGCAACACCATTCTGCTGAGGATTATAGGGAACACAGAACTCCCTCTTAATCCCTGCATCTGTACAAAAGTCTAGAAAACTGCTAGAGGTGTATTCACCACCATTGTCAGATCTAAGGACCTTAATTCTTTTACCAGAAAGGTTTTCTACTAAGGCTTTAAACTCCTTAAATCTAGCTAATACTTCCTCAGACTCTTTAGACCTCAAAAAATAAATCCAAGTTTTCCTAGAGTGATCATCAATAAACAGTACATAATACAAAAATCCGCTTGAAGAAGGAATAGACATAGGACCACATAAATCTGAATGGATGAGATCTAAAATACTCTTAGATCTACTTTCACTACTATGAAAAGAGGCTTTTACGTTCTTACCTAGAGCGCAACCCTTGCAAGTGCCTTCATGCTCCTTGTCGAACTTGGGTAGACCTGTCACCATCTTTTCCATAATAGGCAAAGCACGAAAGTGTAGATGCCCCAATCTTCGATGCCAAAGATCACATAGAGAAGAAGTATCATGAACCAAGGCTTGTAGAGGACGAGTGCAAACCCTGTAGAGACTTTCATGTCTCACTCCAATAACTCGAGCATCTTTGAAACTAGAGTTCTCCATCCATACAAGAACTTTGCCTTTTGAGAAGGCAATTTGATATCCTTTATCTTCTAGGGCTGAAATAGAGATGAGATTGCGCTTGATCCCCGGAACATAAAGAACATTGCTCAACTGAAGTGTGATACCTGAATCCAAATGGAGAGTAGAGGTCCCAATCCCTTTCACGGTGTAGCTAGCATCATCTCCAATGATAACTTGTTCCAAAGAGTCTTTCTTCACCAAATTTGATAAGTACTCCTTGAATCCGGTGATGTGACGAGAAGCCCCACTGTCAATCAACCATGTGTTGGTATCGGTGGCAACATTGCATGACAAGGCTGAGCAAAACAGATATTCATCCTTCTGAGGAGAAACATTCTCTACATCTGCAACAGAGGCTTGATGCTTAGATCTGTCAGGGCAATGTTTAGCAAAATGACCAAACTTGTCACACCTAAAACATTGAATTTTAGACAAATCTCGCTTCTTCTTGGAAGGGGAAGCAACATCATTTTCTTTATCACGATTCCTCTTGAAGTGACCCTTCTTCCCACCTTTTCCTTTCTTCTTCGAAGCTTGGGCTGCAAGAACATGGATTTCTTGATTTGAAGAACTTGGGCCAACACCTCTAGCCATCAACCTCGATTCCTCTTGGATGCAGTCAGCCCTCAAACGATCAAATTTCGGAAGTTTAGACCTTGCACTAATTCCTTGAATATAGGACTCCCAAGATAATGGCAAACCGTTGAGTGCAAGCATTGTCAAATCTTTATCTTCAACCATATGACCAATAGTGGAGAGCTGATCTCTCAAATCTGCAATCCTCATGAAGTAGGCGATCACGGTCTCTCCTTTTGACATCTTCACATGATGGAGTTGTTGCTTCAGCGCAAGAGCCCGGCTGGTGTTGTTAATTTCATACATTTCTTCCAAAGACTTGAACATCTCCCTTGCAGTCTTCATCTTAGAGATGATAGGGACAATGTGGTCTTTAACGGAGTCAACTAATAACTTCTTTGCTTTGATATCTTTCTTCCTCCATTGCAGCTTCTCTTGTTCCTCTTCAGGTTCGGGAACCTTGGTCTCCGCAAATTCAACCAAATCATTCTCCTCCAATGTAAGCATGATTCGGAATCTCCATGAGGTGTAGTTTGAAGCTCCATCGAGTCTATCCTCGATCTTCAATCCGTTCACCATTTTGAATGTTGTGAAGATAGATAAAAACCTTTCAACAAAGAATATAATAAAGCTGTGAAAGCACAAATCTAATCACGATCTTTCTTCACACCCGCTCTGATACCATGTTAAATTAGTGATCAGATCAGTGCACAGAAAATTAATTCAAAAAATCAGACACAGTAACACAGCATATACCCTGGGAAAACCCTCCTCTTGAGGGAGAAAAACCCAGCAACAAAGATCTCTCTTTTATATATAAGAAATGGCAATAGTTCTCTTTACAATGAGGCCAATACAAGGCCAATATCCAGCATCAACTCTTGATGCAATGACAGAAGATAATCTGCTCTTCCTTGTATTCTAAAACTGCACTTAGAGAAATTCACAATCTGATCTTGAAGGAATTCGCACTTGACTGAAGAAATAATCGAACTTGCTTGATGAATGAATCTGAATTGAATGAGTGAGAAGTAACCAACAGATTTCTTTATATAGATGTCACTAGAATCAATCCAAAGGATGTGTGACCTTTCAAAATACAAAGTCGGCCTCATAACATTTCCTTTAAAGAAATCGCGTCATTTACTAAAGTCGGCGATTTGACATTAACAAATAATAATAATTAATTATTTAATATTTATCTTCTAAATCGAAGTGCCATTTGATACGTGCCTTTAGAGATCATATAAATTAGATAGCTATCAGCTATAATCTAATTTCTTCAAGGAATATCGCTGGAAGTTTATCGAAGCTGTTCAACATTAACACTTAAATCGGAAAATCTCAGCTGCGGCATTTGTGTTTTATAAACCTTGTGCTCTAGCTGATAAAAAAGATAGGCAACTTAGTTTTAGTTTACTTTCTTTCAACACCATCAGCAAGAGGGAGCTTCCCCTCCTAATTTGAAGAGCAGTTTATCTGTGCATAGCTGTCCGTTTCAAATACACATTCCAAAGGTGCAAATTTAAACGTCAACATCTATAAAATCATTCTCCAAGGTAGTTTCAAAGGCACAATATGATGACTTGGGAAACATGAGAGACCCTGTAGCAATTTTTTGTATTTGAGAATCACAATGTAATTTGTGTCTTCGGCATGGACAAATGTATTTGATTTATTTTTGTTGTACTTTGCTGTTGTTTTTCTGCACAGAAAGTTAAAATTTCAGGGTTTCAGCTCTATATATTATGTTGAAGCAAAAAATATGAATTTTGGAATCATTATTAATACTCCAGTTTTTACTTCATATGTTTTATTTGGTGAATTGCGCTTTTTTAGATTAACCAAGCACTAACTGGATTCTGCACTAGATTAGTTTTTTCTGAGAATTGTGAAAGGACTATAAGTTTTCATGCATCTAACCAGAAAAAGAGGAGTGTTTGAAAAGGGAATTTTTGAAAATTTTCCCAAAAACCAAGGAAAGCAAATAATACATTGTTCACCTTTAATGGCAGAATTTGTAGAATTAGGAAATACCAGATTTGAGAAAAAGCATATTTGAAGCAAGATTTTCTAGAATGGAAATCAATATTTCTTCCCTCACTGACTTGTTCACATTATTTATGTCAATGATGTTGTAAAGGAGAATTAAGACCAACATAAGGAAGATGAGTTTCAACAAGATAAGGAAGATGAGAAAGAAGCAACTGAAGGGCATGTTCAAGGAAGATCTCCAAGGATTCCAAAGTGGAGGCAAAATTAGAAATTCAACCTATGAAGGGCTATTGGATGTAGAAGAGATCACAATTGGTAAAGAGAGGTTGAAATTTACTTTCATATCCATAGGTTCTTTAATAATAAGCTTCATTTACTTCATTGAAGATGACTAGATATGCTCTTGTTTGGAGGGAAAGCCATATGAGGCCACAAAAATCAAGTTAAATAGCATCCATCAAGAAGTGGGATATATTCAAGGAATTCATTAAAACATTGTTCTGTCCTATTGTGTACAATCAAGAGAAACTATAGAAAAGGTAGTATTTCTGACAAATGCAAGCAAAGTTGTTGAGTACTATAGCTCTGCTTTTTGGAAGTAAGCCATCATATTGAATGTCTTAGAAGATACCCAAGAATACTTGTGAAGTACATTGGAGGTTTGCATGTAATGTCCCCTTTTTGACTGTGAGAGAATTAAATAATATTAGTTATTATTACCTAAAAATAATTAAAAGGTAATAATTAAATAATTGATAAAAGTGGCTTTCGGAAATCAATATTAATTAAATTCACTTAATATATGTGATAACTACTCAAAACTGTCATATAATATTATAATAAGAGCTTTGGTTCTCGAGAATGGGTATCTTTTGGAGAATTTATTATTGAGAGAAAATTGAAAGCAAATCTTTCAGGAGACCGAGGACGAAAAACCTAAGTTACCAGGTTCTTCAATTTAGGCCCTCATATCGGTCAAAATACATTTGGGTTAAGGGTTCTTTACGGTTCTTCTGGGGTTTTGCCCAAGGTTTGTGCTTGGCTACTTGGGTTCTCTGTGGGTTCGGGGTTCTTTACAGTTCTTCTAGGGTTTTGCCCAGGTTTCGTGCTTGGCTACTTGGGTTCTCTATGGGTTCTTTTGTGAAGGACCCATAGAGAACCTGGGTAGCCAAGGGCGAACCCTGGTCGAACCTAGAAGGACCCGGGCAGACCCAAGTCATCCAGCAAAAAAAAAGGCACAAACTCAATTTAAAAACATAATATAAATCCCTAAAAAGTGCCAAAAATGCCTTATATTGTCTTGGCCGACCAAATGAGGCTCATTTTGCAAACTCAAAAGAGCAAAAAGCACCATTTTTTTGCCTCCAAGCTGAAATAGTTGATTTTTGCAGGTTTTCTCTTTTTTTTCGAAGGTGAGATCATGAGAGCTACAAAGGAGTTCAACTGATAGAAGCAAGAGAGGAATAGGTGCACTAATGAAATTGAACCAATTGAGGACCACAACCTTGTTGCTTTTGATGAAGACGAATTTGAAGAATATTGAATTAAATATTGTCTTGATTATAATTTGAATTTTCAATGTGTAATGACATTTTAAGACTTTAGTATTTAGTATTTACTATTTACATTTTTGCAAATTATGAATATGATTATATGAGGTATTATCGTATTTCAATATTCTATGGCATTATGGCATTATGATTATATGATTATAATTTTGAACATGTTTATGAGTCTATGGTATTATGTTTATAATTTAATAATTTATAAATTATATATATATATACTCCCGTACTCGTACCCGTATCTGTACCCAAGGAAAAAATTTTTGCCGTACTGGCGTACCCGAACACGTACTCGTATTTGAACCTATACCCGAACTAGCAACTTAGATGAAAACCCTTGAGAGGTGGGTTGGACGGAAACACAACGCCATTGCAGATGGATTCATCTCAGAATTCGTGCAGGGGATACACATGGCAGTTGAACGATTTGATGAAAGTTTGTATACACTTTGAAGAAGCATTTCAGGTATTTGACAGGTTTACCGTTTATTAAAATAATATTTAACTTCCAGGTCTAGAGTTTTCAGGAAATGCAAATTAATATAAAGATTGTAGATAGCCGCTATATGCCAAGTTACAGATAAGAAAAAGGTTAATAAAGTATCATTTTTGGAAAATATGAGGTTTGTTGTGGTAGTGGGGAGAAGCGCCATTACGCAGTATTAGGGGATCCAGCCGCCATATCTTGGTATCAGGCAAATTAAGGGAGATTGCGATCTTATTATTGGTACCACACTTTCTAAAAGCCAAGGCACGAAATCAAAAGAGACAAATTTGATCTTATTCTATGCTAGTTGTATGAAGTCAAAATACCACATGAGCAGTCCAAATGAGACAAGGAGGCTAGTGCTAGGTATAGGTTACCGATAATACATGCCAAGTCTATGCATTGGCTAAACTGGTTCCCAGGAAATATTTGAGGAGTGAAGGCATGAAGTTACTTGAGGTGCCAAAGACTGAATTTGCTGATTCTTTGAGGAGCCGCCAATGACTTGGGTGTTATCGAGCTTGACATTATAGAGACTCACTCTTTTATTGCTTCCTCCATATTATCCTTACAGAAAAACTATTGGCTTTCTGCCACCAATATAAAGGGATTACTTGAAGAAGCGGATAATTTCGGGATTATGGAATAAGGTGCGGATTCTAAAATCAGGAGCATTCATGTGGAATGTTTGAATCTGACGTGGAGGTCAGATAGGAGCAAATCGTAGGAAAAAGACACATAAAAAAGAATTGAAGGAAAAGACAAAGGTGAATTATGTCAATTAAAATTAAGTAAGGTGTGTGAATTACTTGAGATTGGTTGATATTTGAATACGATTGACCTGAGGAGTTGCATGGCCATAAATTGGAGCTTGAGTAAATGAAGATTGCAGAATTCGATAATCTTTGGGAGCCTTTGATACTGGATGCTAAACGCAGGATATTGGTTGTCAAGGACAAGCGTGGATGACAAAGGACAAATTGAGGGCATTCGATTTGGCCAGGTCTGAAATTATCTCTGCCGTAGCTTATTCTACCGGTCAGATATTGAAATTAATTGTTATATGATAAGGCTGTTGGAAGATTATATGTTGTCTGCTATATTTCAGAATTAAATAAATCAGCTATTCATACATCTGATCTATATAGTAGAAATATCAGAATTACATTATCTGTCCATACTGTAACTGCACATAAATAATATTAAATTTTGAGTGAATATTTGGGATTAGTAGAGATGTCCTCAAGATGTTCGTACTTCCGGAAACAGTTGGAAACTCTGAATTTGTATTAGTTCATTCATACTGTTGTGTTTCTGGGTAAGTAACAGGATATCGTCAGACAAATGCTTGCATTGTCAAGCCAGTAGGAACAAATCGGAAAATATTGTCACAGCAGATGCTTGCATTGTCAAGCCAATAGGAACAAATCGGAAAATATCATTACAGCAGGGGTAAGGGACATTACATTGCATGAACACATATAAAAGGTAATTGATTCTTTTCTATGTGCAGAGCATCACTGGTGCATGCAAGAAGGCAATTTACATTGAAATGAATGGGAAGAAACTTTAGAAAGGTAGTAGTACATCTTCAATATCCCAAGAGTAATCTTCCAAGTAAAAATGGAAGAAAGGTAAAGGAAAAAAGAAAGTAACTTTTGTCCAAAAGAATAATGAATCCTTAGACATCCACTGGAAGCACTGTGATATTGGTTTTCTAAAAAAGGTCATAGTTTGGAAGTTGGCATCTTGATTTCATCCTCATAATGGGAACCATGATACAATAGATGAAGAATATGACTTCTAAAGTAGATAGGCAGGGGGTGGAGTGTGCCTCAAGATGAGAAAAGAAGCGCCATGCACCTTGATGTAAAAGAGCTTGACCATATAACAACAGAATTTCGAATTAGAACGGGGGATGCTCTTTCATATTAAAGTCCAAATCAAGATGAGCAAGGTGAATGCCTAGTTTGATTTAGGCTAAGAAGATGATATTTGAGGTGTTGGTTTGGGCTCAACTTGTAGAGTCATCTAAAGCCAAATCCATCTGGTTGGCTGCAAAAGGAAACTGAGCTTCTAGATTCTGTGTAATGCAAATTTTAATTTTTTACAGCAACCAATACATGTATGAAGTGGAGGGTGAAGTTGCTTTTGAGAGCCTAGTTCTCTAAAGAGAGTACCTGTGTAGGCTAAGGAGGAATTCTTTAAATGATATGTTGCTCCTGCTTGAATGCTTGATGGATAGACTCAAAGTGTAATGGATGTCTGTAACCTCAAAGAATGCATTGTAGCTTGTTACTAATGCTCTAAATCATAGCACATGATGTTGAATCAGAATGTGCTTAAAGCATTTTGATTTCTGTTAACTTTCATTTCCTGATTCCAATTAGGTCGTATCAGCAGTGTATAGCTTATCTGGAATCGCGAGAATATGACTTTGTAAAGGAGCATAACATTATGCAAAAAATAAGTGATGCCTGGGGTTCTTGTTATCTATCGCAATATTGTTTATTTTAAAATATTTAATTTCCTAAGATTAGTGTACTAAATTTGGTTTACTAAACCTGTTTTCCTATGATTTGTGGACTATGTTATGATTAAGAGAAGGTTTAGTAGGTTCTGAAAAACGTGTATTTATTTGCTCTTTGATGACCCTGAACTTATTAACTCAATGTAATTATCAAATCTTTCTTCTTATGGAACAAATCTTCTTCTTTATTGCCATATTTTACTCAGGGTGCTGTTGGGTTAGCGATTTGGGTGGCATCTGTAGCAAGTCCATCAAAGGATACTGAGTCTAAAGACAAACAAGGGTCTGTTCATGCTTATTTACCTTTGACAGATAATAGAGTTCAACACAACGTCCAGGACCTTTTGAAGAAAATGGCCGATGGGAAGGAAGTGGAATTATGTGTTGTAGAGAATGGAACTGGACTTGACTTGATACCTGATGATGATCTCCTACATGAGTTGAAGGTATGGTTTCAGCTTTTAAAAATTATCTTTAAAGATTCGGTTTTGGCTATTTCTATAATTTTTCAATTCTCATACAGTAGTATGCCCATGATATCATTTGTTTTGTATTGTAATTTGTAATTACCGTGTTAAACTGCATGTGTCTTATGCATGGATGGGAAAATTTTTATCAATCAATCTTTTGGCTCATTTGGCCAGCTGGATTAATTTCATATTATCTCTTGCCAATATTTCAGTTGCATCCAATAGAAGTTTTATTAAGCATGCTGACTCAACTTTTTGCAGGTTGCCCAAGCAATGTCAAAGAGTTATATAAAGGTCTCTGCAAATCATTCGGTAAAAGATGCAATACAACTAATGCTAGAATGTCAGCAAAAATGTGTACTTGTAGTTGATGATGAAGATTTATTAGAGGGCATCATGACCCTTGGAGATCTCCAGAGAGAGGTGCAAGGGACTGCTGATGCTAATATGAATGGTGATATGACAACTATAGATGTAAGTCTGTTTTCTTACTGGGTGATTGCTTTTTATACAAAGTTTCCACCTTTTGGAGTAATATTGAAAAATGGCAAGTAGATGGTTATAGAATGAACTTTTGAATTGATTGTACATATCATAGCAGCAAATATTGTTCTTGGGAATAAATTGGCCAACCAAAAGAAAAAATGTATTTTAAAAAACACAGATAAAAGATAAAAAACTGTTGTTTTTAAAATTTAAAGCCATTTAAATTGCACAGAGATATAGAGAGCAAATAAAATTGAGAGTACACCCCATAAATTTTGGAATATAGATGTTCTTATTTATGCTAATGTTGCCTATTACATTGCATTGCTTAATGCTACAGCAGAGTGCATCAAAGTAAACAACGTACTAATAGTTTCAAAATTTCAATTACAATTTACTTTGAACAAAGCCAATTTACAAATTAAGTACAAAGCTTTAAAAATTCAGACATAGCCAATGATTCTTGTTGCTACAAAAAGAGCTACACTAAGGGGCTGTAGGTCCTAATGATGAAGCTTCAGGGTGAGAGTCTCTTCTGATTTGTTCAACCACATCACTATCAATGTTTGCCTCCCCAGTGATATCAAACCTGATCCTCGAAAAGAGGGTCCACCTCATTATTTGGATCCATTGAAAATTTGGATTGATGTCATTTCAAAACTTAACTTATAATTACATTTGTAGGTATTTTACAACTCTAACCTTGAGCTTTCTTTAGCTTCAAGTGGAGGTTATGACGAACAAACACTAAGTCATTCACCTGCCATTGTGTTAGATGTTTGTGTTTCTTGGAATATATGTTTTTAAGAATGCTCCAAGCATGTTGACAAGTAGATGAGTTGCGTAGCAAGGTCAAAATGTGCATTGCCATCCATTAAAGGTTTTTGGCTTCTTGGCTTCAAAATTTCTACCATTGCTTTGAAAAACTCAAATTAGTCCTAGATACAATATAGTCAAAGTTAAACACCTTTAAGGTTCATGTCTACAATATAGAGAGACTATGAAAAGTTTATGGAGTCTACTTGGTTTGAAGGTTTTCTTGCCTTTCATGGGAGTCATACTTGAGAAAAAAACCCCTTGCCTACCTATATATTGGCATCTATACCATAATTGATTGCAATGCTTTTGTAGTATGCAACATTTTCTCCATGCATCTAAGTTGGCCATGTGTGATCTCAACATTGTTTCTAAATGAGGGGCTATAGAACAATGATTGAGATAGAAGCCAACATAGAGAGAGGAATGCATTTGTGAATTCCATCTATTGGTGATTATGTCTCACAATGACGGCTTTTGTTTTCCATCCTACCCCTCTTTAATATGTCTCATCCCAAAAACTCAGAAAAATGCACTCTATCATTGTTTTGCCATCCATTTGTTGGCAAAGTCAGATTCCATCAACTCATTTGAAACATACACTTTAATTTCATTTTGTGTCGGAAAAGAGTTTGCAATGCAAGGAAGTGTAGCAAATCTTCTGACCTTTAGCGAAAGTAGTTCCTTGCCCTTTGTGAAGTTGTTCATCATACACAACACCCCCGTGTAATTGTAAATGAACTTGGCAATAATATTGGGTCTCATGCAATACCTCCTTAACCCGTTCAAGTTTTACAATGTCCTCCAAGGTTAGATCAAAGCAATGTGCCATGCATGGGTTAAAAACATAGAGGGATACTTGTTCACCAAGTGTCTACCAAAAACACTAGCAACAACATCGTTTGTAATATATTGAACCATAATTTGTGTCTCTACATCTATGAACACCTTGTTAAGCTATTTAAGTAGTATGTAATGTCCCCTTTTTAGCACACTCATGTTTGCGGATGGTTAGCCTATAATTTTGACCCTCGTAGGTTAATAAGGATGGTTAGGGGGTCTTCTGAGGATTGTATCATCTCCAGTGTTCAGTGGCATTCAGTTTTGGCTTTCGTTTGGCGTTCACAGGGCTCCAGTTGCTATACTTACTATTTATAGTAAGTTAGAGGATGGTTGTGAGGGATCCTTACTATTTTTAGTAAGGCACTTGGTCATCTTGAGATTCACATAGTTGGCCCCAGTTCCAGACGGTTTGATGAAATATTAAATATTGAAGGAGATATTAAAGTTTAAATGGCTCAAAATAATATTTAATTATTAAAAAGGGTGTTATAAAGTTATAACTTAACGTTATAACTTGAGGATCAATTCATCATTAAAAAGGGGGCCATGTTACTAATTAAATATTGGGCGCCAATTGCAAAGTATTTTATGAAATATTAAAAGATACAAGAAAATAACATTTTAATGTTATTAAATGTGCCTTTTTGGAGAAATTCGACTTTCTCAAGAAGGCTTATATATTTTACTTTGGAGTCTTTTTACATTCATTCGATTGAGCATTGGTGTTGATGAGATTTTGTCCGAGAGAGGAAGCCAAGGGTTTCTGAATCAGTTAGCCATTGGAGAATGGTCACTCTTCAGTGTTGCAGCCATTTGAGGTGGTGAAATATCCATTGAATTTGGCCATTTAGGAGAGCTTCATCCAGAAGTTCTATTTGGGCAAAACTAGATTATTTGAGAAGAGATTTGAGGGAAAAGTGAAAGGGTTTTGGTGTTGAATCAAAAAGCAGATTGGAGGCAGATTGTCTGCTATCTCCAGCACAAATTTTCAAGAGTTCGACCTGCCTTTTGAGTGTTACCAGCAGCAGGAAGGCGGATCCCTTAAAGGGGTTGATCTGGATTAAAAAGGTCTCAAAAAAATCAATAAAATTCATAAAGAGGGGCGCCTAGGAGTGAAGAAGCCAGCCATGGGGAATTTATGAAAAAAGTGTGCAACCATGAAGAGAATCGAACCAGTTTATAAGCTGTTTTTGGGTCTGCAGTATGCTGGCAGCCATTATAATCTGCAGGAGCTTCGGGGTATGATTGTAATTAAACTTTCTTTGCAAGTATTCAATAAAATTAGCTATTTGGGGGTGTTACCAATAGAATCTAGTTTATTATTATTGCTTCCTCTTATTTCCAACATTGTGTCTTTATTTGCAAAAAAGAAAGAAAGTAGAAAACCCTCATAAACACAAAAAATCAAAAAAACAAAGAAGTCACAAAAACAAGGGCACAAAGAGTTCTTACATAGTACACCTGCAAATGTGACTCAATCTAATTCATTCACAAATTTCCAAAAGATCATGCCAAGATCACATGAGACAAGGAAGATGATGAGAGTTTGGTTCCTTATATCCATCCCCCCATATGACATTATGGTGTGTCCGATCTTTGCCCACTCTAATTAATGTTTGACATTGGTAGTGTCTTTTACTACATTACTAACAACCCTCAATTTTTCATATGATGGGGCTTCAAACCTGGGACTTGCAATTGCAATAGAATCCACCATATATTGCCAATATGGAGACCTAGCAACATTGAGCAACATGCTAGAGTAGTACTAGAGATTCCCAATGGCCTCCTTTGCTTGTTCATGGACACTTTTCCTCCATTTGGTACTCTACGATGTGGGTTGCAATCCTAGTGAGGTACAAGGTGCAAGGAAGGCATTAATGTTTCTTCCACTTGTGTTTGGGTTGTGTGCTGTAGAACTAAGTGTTGATTGAGACTCTTTCACAAAGTGTTGTGGTGGTTGTCTCATCCAAAGGATTGGCCTTGGCATTCAAAGAATTAGAAACCACTTCTATTCTTGTTCTTGCCTTTTTGGCATTATTATTTGAAAATGCCCGAAGAGCCATTTGTGCCTAATGTGTGACATTTGTAGGGACTTCTTTGCAAGGGGCTAGATCATGCCTTGACTTCTTTGACAAATGCCATTTGAATTGGTATATACCTCCTCTGCACAGAAGCCTGCCTTGTTCATACTCTGGACCAATTTGCTATATGTCCATGCAAAGTGTCTCACATTGGCATGATGACCAAATGTGTAAAATAAATTGAACTTAGCCTTTCATATGTTTCGAGGTTATAACTTTTGCCTTATCAAACCCAAAAGAAATCTTTATTGCTTAACCTTTATCACTCCCACCTTTCAATATACCTAGATCCCTAGTGCCAAATTGCTTAATATACCACACCTCCATATATACCCAAAGGCACATGTAAGAGGGATGGTACACAGAAGAGAGATGTAAGAGAGACTAGAGTGGCACTAAAAGAAATGACAGATGAAAGGTCTCGGGTTTCCCTAATGGCATTCTTGCTTGCAAGGGGCAGTCTAGAGCACATAGACACAGTCATACATTTGAAACTGTGATCCCCCCTTAAGAAGAGAGAAGAATAAAGAGAAGATAACTCCAATGAAAAACATCTGCAGTCTTCTTGTCACTCTAATGCCTACAGCCATCGAATATACTTCTAGGGCATCACTTCCTAGGGTATGAGATTGTTATCTTGATGAACTAAATGTTCGGTGCACATAAAGGTACTTAAGAACCAATTTTTTGCTGCTATCTACATCCATTTCCCTGCAAATTTTAGTACTTTATAACAAAATAAAGTTAGTCATATACAATGTTAGTCAGTTGCTAAAAATGTCCCTAACCCTAAAAATGAATGTTACTTGTTTTGTGTTGTCTATATCTCACTATTGGTGAACTTGCAGCATTGTGGCAGTTTTAGTATTACTGTAACAGGAGTAATTCTAGTAATAGCAAAGTATTCTGAAGAGCTGAACAGAAGTAGAGAAGGTTCCTATTGAAAATCATGAAATGTTGACCTGCAGCTATTGTCTGTAGCTGCAGCTCCAAATGTCTCATGATATTAGCAGTACCTTCTCTGCTTCTACTCAACTTTTTAGAACATCTTGCCATTATTGGAATAGCTCTTATAGTATAATATTAAATCTATAGTTGTCAAAGGACAGCAAGGTATTTTGATGCACCTAATAACTTCTTGAGTTGTTGCCAGCCTGATGAATGCACTTAGGGGATGATCTATTTTGCTGAAAGCTAATGGTTACAGAAGATTATGGCATATTTATTATAGATTAGTTACTTGCAGCTCTTTCCTTCGTTCACATTCAGAGTTGTTTTAGGTTTGTCCTTACAGTCCTTCATGTTCAGAGTTTTTTAGAGGTTTTCAGAGTTAATAGAACTGCATCCAAGGCATATATAGTTCAATACCTGCACCTCTTGTGAATATATTGACCTGTGACGTGATCACAAGTTGATGTCCTTGGATGGACAAGGATCCTACTAAATCTTATTTTCTTGAAAGTCTATTACAATAGACATTTGGGTTGGATTTCAATCCACTCAAATCAACATAGTATTAATAGAAGGCACCACAAAAACCAAGTTCAGTGTTTAGAGTTAGTGTTTGGGTTTTGCTTGTTTTTAAAATTTTATAAATATTAAATTCCTAACCCTAAAATGCTGAAATTTGGCATTTTGGGTTAGGTGTTAGTTTAAAAGAAAACTAATACTAACCCTAGGGTTAGAGAGTAAACTGTTTAAAAGTTTGAAATCCTTAACCCATAACCATAATAACCATAAAATATTAGAAACCCTTGGCAAAAATTAGGTATTTTTTAATGCAAAAATGGGTCCCATGAGGCTGGAGATTGCAAATGCATTGTTCAAAGCTCACCATGTGCCTCAATGCTTTCAAAAACTTGAAAAAGCACCCTAAAATCAGTTTGGGAGACGAAAAAATGCTTTTAAAAACTTGAAAAAGTGCCCTAAAATCACTTCAGAAGATGAAAAAATCAGTACCCGGTAAAAAACTCATCAAAAAATAAGAAAAATTGGATTAAATTGATTAATCATTTTTTGTGTGATTTTTGGTATTTTAATAGGTAAAAAAAAGTGATTTTGGCAATTTAAATGCCAAAAACTTGGCTAGGGTGTTTTTTTGTATAAATTGCAATTTGTAGGTTAAAAAGAATATCAGCAAACTGGACATGCGGTGAGAAATTTATGGTACTTATAGTGTAATCTCTTCAAATCCCTAGACATGTTTGTTTCACAACTAATACCTATGTACCATTTATTTGCACAATTTTATTTATACATAATGACAAACTATGGTCAGTACTTAGTAGTGAAATTGGTGGGAGTAAACAATTGCATGTGATGTCAAGTCTCAGAATTTATCTGATTTCATGTAGGCATTTCAAGTTGGAGCTGTAGAGTTATCTGACATAGACATTTGTGAAAGTTCACAAGCTTAATAGAACCTTGGTGTCATATATCAATGTTTCTCTAACTTACAACATAAAGAGGGGTAAAAATTTATTAAAACAAGAAGAAATTACAAAGCGAGGCCATTAAATAGCCTTATCAAGCTCCACCAAATGGTCCAACTGTTGAGACAAAAGAGGGGGTAATTGACCCCGATCCACCAAGTTACAATCCTGAATATGATCAGAAGCCCATTTAGCCAAACAATCAGCAACACTATTCCACTCACGAGGAATATGAGTAAAAGTAACAGACTCTAGAGAAGCGCAAAGATGGAGAATCTGTTCAACAACCAAAGCCAAATGCCAACTAACATCAACTAACTGCCGCCTATTCAACAAGTTCACCACAACCTGGGAATCAGATTCACATATGATCTGGCGCCAGCCCAACTGACTTGCACGCTTCACAACCAATAAAATTGCTTGAGCCTCCATAAGATTATTCGTATAAAGACCCTTATAAACAGAGAAAATAAACTGCACATCCCCAGAGCTATCCCGACCAACCCCACCAATGCCAGCATGACCAGGGTTTCCACGAGAAGAGCCATCAGTGTTAATTTTAAGAACTCCTTGAGGAGGAGGGGACCATCTTCCCTCTCTATTCACCTTCGGGGTAGGATGTTGACATCTATTACGCATGAGCTGCCGTTGTGGAGGAGGGAGATGAAGCCGATTAAAACAACCCACATCACCAGGAGCAATCGAAACAGACAGATCACATTTAGCCACCACCGTTTCTCCCAAAGAATGCAAAATCTTCCCCCACAAATGAGGTGCCACCAACTGCACATCTTGAAAAATCCGTCAGTTCCTCTCCAACCAAAGATTCCAAAATATGAAAGATGGGCCAATAGCCCAAGCAGCTTGAAGAAAGGAGGTAGAGACAGGGGCCCTACCCCCCGGTCCACAAACTCAGCCAATGAGGAAACATGCCCACAGGGCGTATTCCACACCCTCCACCAAAAATGCCAAATCTCCTGAGCATAAGAACATTGGAAGAAGAGATGAGAGACACTCTCCTCCGCAGCATGACACAAAACACAGATTGAGGGACCTTGGAATCCACACTTGCATAAATTGTCCCAAGTAAGACACTGATTCTGAGCCATTAACCACATAAAGAAATTGCACTTAGGCCATGACAACTTGTGCCAAACTTGCTTCCACCAAGGGACCTCCATATCCCCCAACAACTGCCTACCCAACTGCTTATAACCAACAGACACAGAGTACTTCCCAGACCTATCCGAGCCATCCCAAGCCAAAATATCTGGTCCCCTCAGAGAATTGCAAGAGCGAGAAGCCAAAAGCTGAGCAAGCTCACACCTACCCCCCTCTAACCCCCCAGGTGGCCACTCAGAAGGGTGCTTCCAGCGAAAGGTAACAGTAGAGCCAAAATGCTCAACAGTATCCTGGCCAGCAACAGTAAAGATATCACAAAGGGTCTGAAGATGAGGAAAAGTAGACAAAATAGGCGGATAACCATCCCACGAATCCAACCAAAAGAGAGCCTGTGAGCCCGAGTGACAAATCCAGAAAAGCGCACGCTTAATCAATTGAGCCCTCACTTTCAGAGTATGCCAAATCATAGAACCACTCCCCTCCAGAGGATAGCGAGGAACCTCAAAAGGAGCCACACCACTAAGATATTTATAGTTGAGAATACGGGCCCATAACTGATGTTGATTGGTACACCAACGCCAGTAAAGCTTAGCAGCAAGAACTTGCCCATTCAAAATAGTAGAGCGTAACCCATGACCACCTTCCTACTTCAGTCTACACACAGCTTCCCATTTAACAAGGCTTCACTTAGAAGACATCAAGTTGCTGCTCCAAAGAAACTGACGAGAGAGAGCATCAAATTCCTTAAGGAAATACATAGGGGCCGAATGAACGAAGCACCTGTAGATGGGAAGGGCCTGGATAACAGACTTAAGGAGAGTAACTCTAACAGCTGTAGATAGCCACCGATGAGTCCAATGAGTTACCTTCTTTCTCAATTTATCAAGCAACATCTGCCAGGAGGATCTAGGCTGACGACCAACAGCAAGTGGAATCCCCGAATAGAGAAAGGGTAGAGACCCAATCTGAAACCACAGAATAGCAGCAATCCTCCGCTGGATAACTTGAGGAGTATTAAAAGAGAAAATAGAAGACTTCTGCTCATTGACTTTCTGACCCGAAGCAGCAAGGTAGATATCCAAAGCTTGCCTGAAGGATTCAACTTCCCGAATATGGGCCAACCCCATAAGAGAGGTGTCATCAACAAACTGGAGATGAGAAAGCGTTGGCAGGCCCAACCCCCACTTCCACCCATGAATCAATCCTTGAGAGACCCGGAATTTAAGAAAGCGACCCAACCCTTCCGCCAGAATAATAAACAGATAGGGCGAGAGCGGATGCCCCTGACGAAGGCCCCTGGTTGCCCCAAACAGCTCTAAAGGTTCCCCATTCACAATAACCGAAAATGAGGAAGAAGTCGCACAACTCATAGTCCAACTCACCCAATCAGAAGAAAACCCAAAGGCCAACAGAATCTTCTGAAGAAAACTCCATTTAACTCTGTCATATGCTTTAGCCATGTCCAGCTTGATGAACATAGACCTATCCCTAGAGGTCGCCATGGAGTGAATGACCTCCGAGGCAACCACCACCCCATCCAAAATTTGACGACCCGCCACAAAGCCCCCTTGCTCCTCCGAAATGACAACAGACAAACAAGATTTAAGCCGCTCAGCAATCAACTTCGTAACAATCTTATACACCACATTACAGAGTGCAATAGGTCTAAAGAATTCAAGCCTATCAACACCTTCCTTAGGAATGAGAACCAGAAAAGTAACATTCAGGGCACGAAGCATCTGCTTATTATGAAGAGACTCCCGAACAACCTCCAACAAATCCACCTTCACAATGTCCCAAAACTCCTGGAAAAATTCAATTGGAAACCCATCAGGGCCAGGAGCCTTCCCCTTATTCATCCCAAACACAACCTCCTCTACTTCAGCCAAAGTAATCGGATGTATAAGAGAGGCATTCATCACATTAGAGATCAAAGAAGGAATACAAGCAAGAATCATATTCTCCGCAACATCAGCAGGAAGTGAATCCTCAGTGAATAAAGTAGAGAAGAACTGGCGAGCTTCTCTAGACAACGCTTGTCGCGAAGAAATGGCTAAGCCTTCAGAATTATCAAGAGAAGAGATATAACACTTATTCCGACGAGCCTGCACAAAATGATGAAAGAAAGTAGTATTCATGTCCCCTTCTTGAAGCCAGTCAATCCTAGCCTTTTGTTTCCAGAATATCTCTTCACGAAGCTCCGACTCCTCCACCAATTTTAGGGCCTGGGACTCAGCCTGCCCAAGAGCCTCTGAGAAACCAAGATCCCTAATCTGGCGAGTAATAACAGCAAGATGCTCCTGCGCTTCCCTTTTCTTGGCCCGAAAATTGCCAAAGACAACCCATTCCATCGCTTCAGATGATACTTGACACATTGTAGCTTCTTGACAAAAGAATACATAGCAGTACCATACGCTGGGGCTCCATCCTGCCACCACTGAGCAACAAGATCATACAAAGAAGAATCCCGAAGCCACATAAGCTGAAATTTGAAAGGAGGATTCTTTGGATTAGGAAAAGAAGTAGCTGAAAACTTAATTGGCCAATGATCAGAGCCGCACCAATCCAGAATCTCAGAGCAAGTGACCAAACTGAACCTATCAAGCCGCTTAGAAATCGCTTTTGGCCCACTCCGTCAATTATTCCAAGTAAAAATGCCATTAAAGGGTTTAACATCAACAAGAGCAAGAGAATCCACATTAGCCCGAAATAGATTTGAAGCAGGACCCAGTCTCGGCAATCCCCCTCTTTTCTCCTCAAGACACAAAACAGCATTGAAATCCCCAGCTAAGACCCAAGGAAGATAAGGTGCACAAGACCTAACATATCTAATATGGGCCCAAACATTACTAACCAAAATAGTCTCACCAAAGTCCATAACCGAAGCCACCATCGAAATAGAGGAAGGGCTAGAAATCCACCAGGAAGGAGCCACCTTACGAGGATCCCAGAAAAGAGCCAAACCTCCAAAGCTTCCCCTAGAACCAATACACTGACACTGACCAGAAAACCAAATACGAGGAGCATACTGAAGCATGAAGTCCACTTGAAGCTTGGTCTCCTGAACACAAAAGATATCTGGAGAATGAGCCCTAATCAAGTTCTAAATAGCGTTTTGACGAGAGGTGCTATTCAACCCCCTTGCATTCCATGAAAGAATAATCATGAGGAAGGTTGAGCGAAGTGGGCATCAATAGTCTTAATAGACCCAGATTCCACCAGCAAATCCCCAGTAGTTTTAATCTTGTCCACATCCTTCTTTCTACCAACTTTAGAGGAGTTTTCAAAATGCCCCTTCTTAAGGGGGCGTTGTAGCACCCCCGGAGAAGAAATCGACTCCCAACCTTTACCTTTACCTGAAGAAAAAGCCTCCTTAGCTAGATTGGCTAAAATAATATCATCCTGTAAGCCAACAGAAGCATCCGAAGGCTCAGAACCCCCCTGTTCCAAATGCAAAGAAGTGTCCTTAACAACAATTGCCTATTCCAGCCTTGTATCCATACTAGTAGCCCTAGACGAAATCTCAACAGGAATCCCCTCCTCCAAGGCTTGATTATCCAAGACCTCAAAATGATTGAATTCCTGATCATTCTGTCTGTCCTTAAAGGCCCGCTTCAGACCCCTCCCCTTAGCTTTCAGCTTAACAGGAGTAAAGCCATCCTTATCCGACCCCCCCTCAGCCACATGCACCTTACTTTTATCGCCCTTTTAACCGCAGGCCCCGAAGAAGGAGGAGAAGAAGCCCCAACCGAACTGGAAGCCCGAGGACACTGGCGTTGTAGGTGTCCATACTCATGACAAAAACGACATCGAAAAGGGAGGGACTCATAATCTATCTGCTGAATCCATGAGGCAAAGCTAATACAAATTTCCAAAGTATCTGGCAAAGGATTATTTAAATCAATTTCAACACAAATGCGAGCATAAGAAAATACCTTTTTAACCAAGGTAGTTTGAGCAATGGCAACTGGCTTCCCCAACAAAGCAGCAATCCGGTGCAAAATATCCTCTCTCCAGAACTCCAAAGGCAGCCATGGCAAGCGGACCCACACAGGAACCCGGGAAGGCAGATCTTCTGCAGCATTGAATCCTTTGTGCTAGGGTTTCATGAACAAGCCCACCCGATTGTAAAAATATGGCCCTCCCTCAAAAACACGATTACGATCCGAAATGCAAGAAAAATCAACCAAGAAATAGCCATTTCCAGCCACCAAAATATCAAAATCACCCTCGACTTGCCAAGTTCGATGCATCCAGGACTCCAAAGCCGAGAGGGGAATACGAATACCCAAAAACTTACAAATCACAACATGTTGAGTCCAATAAGAGAAGTCATCATGCACCGATTCCGGAGAGATCACCAAGACGGGACGATCATGAGTCCGCGGCAAGCATCCATTAACTTTCTTAAGCTTAGAGCCTTCCCCCACAAAGGAGGAGTCCTTCAACCCTGCATGCAAGTCCGCAGAGAAACTTTGAGCTGACCTCATACCAGCTAACACCATACTTTGGGAAGCCCCTGCCATTCCCAACACAAATTACTCAGCACCAAAGGAACCCCCACCACCCGCAACACCTTTTCCTCTCCACACACAACTTCAGCACCTCTTCCCCCTATCGCCCAATCCAAGAGAGGCTCCAACTCACACCAACAGGCCCCACCCAGCCCAAATCACCACGCCCAGGCAGAACAATGAAGGAAACGTAGCACTTAACAGACAACCAGATTGAGGAATGACAAAAATCGTTGGAAAAAATAGAACACCCCCCTGAACGTCAGAAAAAGACCCCTCCCCTGAGCAGCACCGAACACCCTGCAACCAATCCAGCAGATAGAATTCACATGCAAGCCTTGGGTGCAGCATGCAGCCTCAGCCTACAGGGCCGTGGGCGCACGCAGGTCCAACCATTCCCATCCACAATTAAATACTCATCAGACTACATAGGTCCTTCATCAATGTTTCTCTGACTTAGGGATTGTAAAATTTTCCAAATTTTGAGGGCTGGGGGGTTGGTGGGAGAGGAGCTATCAAACACGAATAAAAAATATGATTTAAATTTTTTGTACAGAAAACAGTAAAATAAGCTGCAATTTATCTTTTGTGTAAACAATATGTAGAATAGAAGATAAAATATATACAAAATCTGACAATTTGACAATCAATTGATTCAGCAACATGTATCTATAGTATAATATTTATATTATCAATTGATTTTGAGATACAAAGTATGCAACCTTACCCTGATATTCCTTGTATGCACAACTTGATATTTATCAATTCACCTTGGCTCCTCACGTGTTACATCCCATTATGTTGATAGACTATCCTGCTCAATCGTCTTGCAATCCATGTGACACAAGGCATTGTGTATAGCCACAAGTTTTTCTACTCTCCTAGATGTAAGCTTGTTCCTCTTGATAGAATGCATGAAAGTTGAAAGTTGAAACTATATGTAGGCTAAGAGAAACCACAAACTAATATTAAGAGAGGAATGGCTAGTATGCATATCAATGATGGAGGTTCTCCAACACACTAGGCTCTCTCACACCAAAGTTTCGCAATATATCTTATCAAACTCATATAACTCATGACTTCAACATAACACCAACCTTCATTTGGTTGAGCATGCTATCCAAGCACTCATCTATCTTCCCAAGGCTTGGATTATAAGCGTCGCCATATCTGATCATTGTGAAAGTTGGGGATATGATGAAGGTTATGTATTTGGCATCTGAGAAAAATGTTCACTCTTCAGCACTTCATCCTTTACCCTCACTTTATCTTGGACTTGGCCCATTGAATCTACACCTATGTCATGATTGCTAGTTGCAAAAGCTCCTTCAGTTCCTCCATGTGAGACTCATCTGACTTTCATTTCCTCCATTAGCACAGTTATCTTGAATACTTCTTATCCAAGGTATTATAGTTCTCAATTTTGTTTCCTTGGTGCCAACTATGAAGGCCCTGCGTGTGCAACTTTGGATATCCCCTAGGTGAATCCCTTTTGAATTAGTTGTTTTGTTTACATTTATTCTTGTTGCAAAATGCTGTAGCGTGGCCTTCTTATTAAATGGACCCTTAACATACCTTGTCAACAACTTAGAAGGGCAATTGAATTTGACTTCACTTCCAATTGAACTACCACTTGGAGTGCTTTCTTGAGCTGCCCTTTCCTCTCCCCCTTTTCTGTTACCAATTTCTAAAATCCTCAATATGTTAAAATCTTCTTGATTGCCACTTAGGCTAAAGGAACTTGTACTTGTGCTACTAAAACAAAATAAAACTTACTATTTACTCAAGATTCAATTTCTAGTTCTACAAAAGGATTTTCCTCCCGTTTTTCTTAAGGTTGCATGAGGCACATAATTAAATGATACATAGAAGTTGGCCCTTCTTTGAGTTATTTAAGACTTCTAAGACATTCTTTGATTAGCCCATTGCAACTGAAAAATAAAAACAATTACTAGTTGCTACAATCGCAAAGATTTTTCTTATGTTTTTCTTACTTAAAACTTTCAAGAAGTAAGAAAAATAGAAAGAAAATCCTTCTGTTTATTGCAACTAAGTAATTGCTAGGTGCTACAATCACAAAGATTTTGCTTGTTTTTCTTACTTGAACTTGCAAGAGAGACAAAGCAAAGGATACAGATAAATTGTTCTTTCTTTGAATTAGTTAAGACTCTTAAGACATTATTTGATTAGCCCATTGCAACAAAAAAATAAAAGCAATTACTTAGTTGCTATTAATAGAGGGATTTTCATTCTATTTTTCTCATTTCATGTCACACAAGTTGTAGAAGTAGAGGATACATAGAAATTGCAATTCCATTCAGCATTATTTAATACCTACAAAATTTATTTAAAAAAAATAACTTTACGAATAATCAAGTTTGAATTAGAAAATGATAAGATTTATGATCAAGGATCAATGGAAATCGAGAAAATCGCTCTTCGTGTTCTGCATCTCTCTCTCTCTCTCTCTCTTGATTGAGTACAAGGAGAGTCAAGCAGAATGGTGGGATTTAGATCTTGAAGAGCCAATGTAGATTGTTTAGGAGCAGGTTGTGCATACAGTTTTGGTTGGGGTCTAGTTGAAATAACTAGACTAATCTAGCAAGTCCAGCAATGAGGAGTGTAGTGATTTTTCACTATAATGGCAAAAATATTTTTGTATTGGTGTATTTTGTTGATTCTTGCTTGTAGCTATGTAAAAATCCCTCTTTGCCTCAGCAATTTTGTTGGATTTTTGTGCACTACTAAGTGTTTTGAAGCCTTTGAAGGCTTCGTGTAGTGTGTGCCATTCAATCAGCCGCATTATCTCCAATCTAATGATGCGTGGGGATCTAGATTTGACACGAGGAAGTTCTAAAACAAATCTCTGATGTCATGACACATCAGCAATGGTGAGTCTACTTGTATTTCAGGTCTTTGTAGTATTATCAAGAGTGGGTGATATGTTCATTTCTTCATCTAAAATCACACAATGTCTTAACTAGTGCACAATTTTCCTTTGTACATTAAGTCTTTGCTTGTTGATTGTGTGTCGATCAATGTGAGTTGTCGATGTGGGGCCCACAATTCCTTTGTTTTACCATTAAGCGTCAAAGAGTCTTTGCTAGCAATGAGGGCCACATACCTTTTTTGGTAGCAACTATTGGCTGTGGGAACTCTGATAGCTTGATAGGTGGCAAACACCTAAGGAATCTAGGAATTTTCATAGATAAATAGTAGTGGCTGTCCATCTTGCCATGTCAGCTTCGATCTCAACTATACTCAAGTGTGATAGACCTCATTAACCATTTTTTGAATGTGAGAGCTTCTTAATGATGATTCATCTACATTTGTTAGGCTGTTTGGCCTATGCTTAGCCTTTCTGCTCTGGCCTAACCGCATTCAATTCTAGAGGACTAGACCAAGAGGATTTCACGGTATCTTTTCCATCATGTTGTGCCAACTCAAGGAAATTTTCCTTCATTGACATAGGAAATTCAATTCCAGAGGACTGTAACATTTCTTACTTTTTCCTTAAAATGATATTTCTAATTCTAGAATGATAATTGCATTTATATTTATAAACATAACTTAATCAAAATTATGAATTTTATTACAATATTCAGATTTTTTCACTTTGACATAATTCTGAAAATAATCTTATCTTGGTTTCTTGCTATGTTTCTTCTTCCAATTTGCAGCTATTTTTCCTTAGATGTTTGTCCTTGATATCTAGACAAGTTATGGGTTTTCGTCCAATAACTTGATAGGAGAAATTAAGGGTTTTCGTCCTTAAATCTCTTAATTTTCATCAGAGGGTTTCCGTCCTCTTTGGCTGTAATTTTTACTTGCAAAGTCACATAACATTTAGTCCAAATTTATAGATCTCCTCTTCACATTAAATGATCTCCCTTATATATCTTATTGCTTCATGAGACACAACACTTCATACACCCTTTGACTTTTGATAAACTATAATTTTAATTTTAATGTAATCATTCTTTAAACCCAATTGCAGATATCTTAGTTTAGTCGCCATTTTTCAATCTCCTTTAATTACATTCCTTACGACTAGTTTATGTGTAAGTGAATTACCTTCTTGTCTTGGGTGAATGTCTTATAAATCTGAACATGCCATGTTTTAGGTTTCTAAGCAAATTTCTCAAAATGTAAATTGGCTTATTTTGAAACTGGACATTACAGTTGGTTGGGATCTTTTCTTTAAATAAGGGGCACTTTGCTTGATTGTGTAATGTCCCCATTTTTAGCACTGCACTTCCCAGTGATTGTTGGCCTATTTTCGGATACTCGTAGGCAAGTCAAAGGTAGAATTAGGGTTTTAAGCTATTCGGAGGTCTCTTTTGTGGATTCAGCGGTTTGCATGTCGGAGTTTTGCAGTTTGGTTTATGGATTCCTTATGGGTTTTCAAAGAGCTTCTGAGGGATGTGACATGCATTTCAATCAGGGGTTTGCATGTAGGATTGGTTTCAGGATTCTTTTTGGGTTTTCTGAGAGCTTCGCTATGGTATGACATGCATTTGCGGCTAACAACCTTTTTCGTACTTACTATTTTTAGTAAATTGCGATGGCTGCCTGGTTTGTGCTCAAAATGCATTTGGAGTCACTTTTTTTAGCAGTATGCTATTTATAGTAAGTGTTATTTTTAACAATTTAGTTTGGGGGCTTCCAGAGGGGTTTCTTTTTTTAGCAGTGGCCAGTCATGATGTTGCTATCTTTTGTTGGTCACAGTATTCTTCTATGGGTCTTCAGTTCGCTCAGTTTGGGTGTTTGGCACATACTATTTATAGCAGTGCTATTCATAGTAAGTCATCTTTGGGGAAGTTGGTCCCAGGCCATTGTACTCGCAGCAGTATTATTACTCAGTTTATTTTCGGAGCTAAGGTTGCAATATTGGTTATTTGTTTAATTCGACCACTTAAGTTATTTTATAAAGTTACATTATAAACTTAAGTTAGGGGTAAAAGTGGTCATTCGAAAAGTACCTTGAGCCTAGTCAAACAACTTGATTTTGTTTTTAAAAGCTTTATTAATATTTTAATGTCTCTATTAAGTGGACGCCTAAAGGAGAGAAGAAAAGACATTTTTAAATGTTAAATATTTCAAAAAGGAGATGGGCGTGGGTTTTAGGAGAAATTGGAGAAAAGTTTGAAGTCCATCGCTTTAGCTTTTTATATTCTGAGTTTGGCTCTCATTTTGATATCTTAGCTTTGACAACATAACAAAATGCTGCTAGATAGTGCTTGGGCTGCAAACTGAGGACAAAAACCCTCTTCGCTTGGGCTGGTTTCGGTGGTGAAATATCCTCCCTAATCAGATAGAGAGTGATTCTATAGTGCTTCACAAAGTTCAATTTGGGTGATTTAAAAGAGAAGATTTATCAGTATTTTGAAGAGTTATTTGGTGTGGCTTGCTAGTTTTCAGTTTTGGAATGTTTGGTGAAGATTTTGGTGTGTTTATTTGCATTTTCTGGGCATTGCACTTCTGGACCAGATTTCATGTTTATACTCACAGCTGTAAAATGGATTGAAGAATCAAAATGGGTATTGGTGCATTAGAAGAGTCATTTCCAACCAATCATTTCAAGTACTAGTTTGCAAATCTTGGTGGTGTTTTGAATTTTTGGGAGGTGATCGAACTTTTCTCTAGGGACGCCCTCTTGCTGCTTAAAACCCCAGTTTGGGCCAGCATGCCTTGGGTTTGTTTGTTGGTCTTTGGGAGCTGGAAATGATGAACTAGGCGTTGGAGTTTGGGAGTTTTCAAGGGCAAAGCTTGGTGCCGGTTCAATGCGTAGTTTAGAGCCTCCTTGCTGCTGTAACCAATCCTTACCAGGTCTGAAATACCTTTGTAATATTCTGACTATTAAACAGAAAATGAATATTCATGTTGTTTGTTTCAATCTATGTTGAAAGGGTTTAGTTTATTGTATTTCCTGTTCATTGCTATATTCTCTTTATACTTTGTTCATCTGAAAACGCATTGAAAACCAAACACAAACACATCATTGAACAAGCAACCAGCAAACAGGGGTTTCAAAAAAAATATTAGGGGTGTATGTTACAGATTGTAACCCAAATTTTGCGTTGTAGACATGAGCTCAAAGAACCTTGTATGCAATTTAATTTTTTAGTTTCTTTGTTTTTAAGCTTTAAAGGAATCTTTGTGTATTTGTTCAGAAACATTAACATCTATTTTTTTTTTACATATATAGCAATACAAATTCATTTTGAAATATTCAATATAAGAAGTGTAGATTCTTGAAATACTAATTCCCGAAGTTTTTATGGATAAATTGTCTATTGCTTTTATATGGTCATGCTTTAAATTCAGTTTTTGTAGATTATTATTTTGTGTGTTAAAAAACTCTATGGGAAACTAATGAAGATATATTTATTTTGGCACATTACTTTGTTTGATTTCAGTTATTTTCTTTCTGCATGTTTTCAACTTTTCCCTATTCCTTTGTCAAATTAGGCTTAAAGTTAGAATAGATAAGGAGCCGGCCTTGTACTCCTAGAGATGGTCATGCAAATTCTTCATCTCTGTATAGACTTTCCATGCTTGATTCCCTGCACAGTGTAAGTTGTTTTAAAAGACAAATCTAGGCATCAACAGTTTCTAGCGTGCCTAGTGGGACACTGTGTTCCATGCTGATGCAGATTTCAGTGAAGATCTTAGTTTATCTTGCTTTGTGAAGCACATATTTTCCATTTTCCTGGAAACTCTATAGAAAAAGGGAGCTCAATGGACTATGAGAGCGAGGCTTGTTATTAGATTTATTTCAGCATCACAGCCTCAAGCCCTTGGTAACCCTTTATCTCTGAACAAAAGACAACAACCTAACCAGACCCAGCCTCAAGCTACACTAGTTGTAAAGCCATGGCTAGGAACCAACTCTTTGTACCATGGAATAATGGTAGTCCCCTTGTTTCACCAACATCTCCAAATGTTTGGAATTCTATCAATGTTTCTGCCCAAAAGGCTCTCTCTTTTTATATAGGTGAAAATGCTAAAACCCCTACCGACCACTTACAAGATATAGCCAATTTATGTGTAGTCCATGATATTGTACATTTGGATGTTGCCCTAAGATTATTGATAGCATCCTTCAAGGGAAAAGCATTAGACTAGCAAAGGAACTTGAGCTCTAACTGTATAACAACTTGGGATCAATTAAGAGAAGCCCTCCATAATGGATTTAGGGAAAGGGAAGATAACCTCTCCATGGTAGACCAATTGAGTACCATAAAGAACGCTTTAATGAGGACTGTAAAACACCAGGTTCCACAAAATTTAGAATAAAATATCTTAAGGGGTAAGGCCTCTTTCTTGGATGGCATTTTTATATTACTTAACTCTTTCAATCCTAAGATTGCTGTCATGCTTTAGTATATGGGAGGCACTGATATGCCCGCAATTTATTATATAGTTGTTAGAGCAGCGAATAGCCTAATACAAGCAAGAAAGCTTGCACTTAGGCCAGCCATGCCAATATATGTAGATGTCTATGCACCTACCATGCAGATGCCTCCTCCTAATGTAGCCCCATTCTAGAAAGTTCTGAAGCTGCCTTGCAAACAACTAAAGAGTTGGTAAAATGTTAAGGCAATCTTGAGAATAAGTGTCCGATGAGTTGAATGCCATGAAAAGGCAACAAACTACTCCCCCTCCCAGGCCATTTTATCAAAACAATTAGAGATAAAGTCATAGAACCCACATCATAATGAGCAGAATAGATAAGGAACAGCTGGTCTTGTAATCCTAGAGATTGTCGTGCAGATTTTTCATATTTGTATAGATTTTCCATGCTTGATGGCTTACATGGTGAAGGTTGTTTTGAAAGACAAATCTAGGCATTAACAAGGAGTACATGGCATTTGCGTAAGACAATGAATAAAAACAGGCTTTGTATTTTGTTTGTTGCTTTGTGCTCTGTACTTAGGATTTTGAATTTGATGAATAACACTTTTTGTTGACCATTGCATCAATTGATTTTCAAACTGTCAAACTTTGTATAAATTTCAGCTTCTTTTATTCATATTGTTTATGAAAATGATAAATTGCAGCTTCTTTTAGTGTTTTTTGTAATTATATTTTTAAATATTAATATTTATATAAATTTTTAACAGAGGTCTCCTCGCCATCCCCCAAATCCTGAAAAATTTGCTGTCTCCAAACCATGTCCCTGAAACTCAGAGAAATGCTGATATGTACTGAACTAAAAACACAGCTTCATGAGTAATGAAGTTTGAGGTAGAAAATATGAAGATAAATCATCAATGGTTAATGGGAATTGGGAACACACATCTTCCTCTTCCTCTGTGCAAATGCTGATGTGTAATGAGAAGGGTTTAGGACGTTTTAGAATGTTTATTTGCTGTGTTCTTAAAATGTGTTTTTTTGTCATAGTAAGGGCACCTTATCTGTGGGGACACCTTGACATCCCCAGGATGGTTGAAGGACTCTTAGATGTGGTGCTTGGAGCCAGAGATGTGTGTTTGTGGACCCATGAAAAACATTTGATATTAATCCCGAATAGCATGTTTTTCCATTGAATTTGACTTATACCTACCCTAGTTAAATAATTGGAAGCTCCCCAGTCAACGCAGCTAAATCATATGCACAGTAGTCATGTTCACAAAACAAACTGAGTGGTTCGACAAAAAATAAAATAAGTTTGAGCAAACAAGAAAAATGTTAAACTGAGTTATGGAATTTTTAAATTAGGACAATTTTAGCTGGAAATGTAGGTCAATTAAGGTTAGATAATTTGTGGGTTAATGTTGATTTACTCTGATTGAAATAAACATACGTGGTTTTTCAATTAGAAATTTAGAAGGTTTATTGCTACCATTATTGCATTTCATCCGTAATGTAGTTTTTGTGCAATATTTGTGATTTATTTGATTCTGTGTCTTCCGTGCATTATCTAAAAATCTATTTGATAGAATTTTTAATTATGCAGGCTTAGTTTTTGTTTCAATAAAATAATTTATAGTTTCGTAGAGCAAGAACTAATAAATATTTCCCTCAGGTAAATTCAACGCTTGTTTCAGCGATTTGTACCCGGCGAATACATTACAGAGGGCATGAACGTAGAATTCTGATTTGTTATCCTGACACAGATCTAATGATGGCAAAGGAAATAATGGAGGCTAGGGGAATAAAGCAGCTTCCTGTGGTTGCAAGGGTTGGTGAGCGAAGGCAAGAGCATGGGCGTAAGCTTGTTGGTTTACTATATTATGATGCCATTCCAGATTGTGTTAGGTGGACCTTTCCATCCAGTCTTCATAATATTTTTTTATGAACATTGAATGTTTGTTATTTAACTTTACATTTGTTACACCATGGTGAACACTAACGTAAAATTGATTTCCTACTGAATGTGCTTTTGTAATTAAAATTTAACCCCAATTTCTCATATTTTCACTTATGTGATTCAGGGAAGCTAGACAACGGGTTGTGAAAGTCAGCCAGTCAAGAAAGGATAAAAGTGATGAGATACTGCTTACTGGGCACTGACAGTATACATTTTGAATCACCCCTCGAGAAATTGCCAAGGTGGTACCTGCACGTGAAATGTAGTTTTCAGGCACGCAGAGCTTCCTGTTTGGCATTTAAGAGTCATTAATATCAGTGGCATTTGACAGCTATACAGAACAATAGTGTTATGTATGATGCTTGGAGCTACCTAGGGATGGAAATTGTTTTTTCATATGCCAACTCACTTTTATGCTATGACAAGCCATCATCCATTGAAAATATAATACCATAATGCCCAGCACAGGTCTTTGGCTCTTTCCTCAGCATTTGGTATGGTGAAATGTACTGATATTTCTATTTAGAAAAGGCAACAGGGTAAGTCTTTATTATAGTTCATTCTTCCAGTAGTGCAATATTGCATTATATTTAACAGGTCTTGATGCCATAAATGTGCCGCCTCTTGGTTTATCTCACTGAAATATATTAGTCTTTAATTGTTCTTGGTGTCCTTTTTCCTAGAGGCACTTTGCCTGTACTCCCTTGTTTGGTTTCCTGTTTGCTATGTTTTCTGCTGAAATTAATATTTCGTAACATTCATTCTGTTCAAATCACTAGCTAAAAACGTTGATAGTCATGTTTCAGTACCATGCCTAGAAGATATTGGTAGGCCATGTGGGGATGGTTCACATTGTGGCATTGTCTTGAACAGGTATTGATACCTTTCTTGAAGGAGCTTTCTCTTAGTCCTGTTCTTTCTGTATCAGTCCACCATAGATAGTGTGCTAGTGCCTTCCCCTCTCCTTTCTCGTGGGAACCATTAAGAAATTTTAAAATTGCATAATTGGAAAGATTGGGAGAGGGCCAGATAATGCAATGAATCATTTGTTTCTCCTGCAGTGCAAATTGTGATGTAAACAAGACAACCGATAATGAAAAGGGAAGCTGAAATACCAAATATCTTAACACATAATTCTTATACAGTCCTTCAGGCATATAATAGGCCAGTGGAAAGAAATAATTATTGATAGGATACTCAATATAGAATGGAATTATATCAAATACGAGGATTTCTTCATTAGGTATGCACATTTGATTCTTTGTCTTAAATCAATGGTGCTATGGTAAATGAAGGAGCCTTGTTGAGCAAATTTATCAGTTAAATGTTGCTTTGTTGTCATAGTACATAAAGTTCAAAACTCAAAACTTTAGGTTTAGTTTAGTCTTATTGCAAGCCTCGATGTTTCTTGTATTGGTTGCTCACCGGTTGTCTTCCATGATCTCCCCACATGGCATTAACTTCCTGATGGAATGGATGATGGGTAACATATCCATGACTCGTATAAAAGTATGCTTAAATTTATGCAGTCATATCTGTGGTTATGAGTATGGCATTTTTTGATGTATTGTTTTAACATTTTCTTCTACCATGACTAATTTATATTGTTTTTCTTATTCGGTAACATGGCATTAACTTCCCAATGGAACGGATGATGGATAGCATATCCATAACTAATTTATGCACATGAAAAGTATGCTTGATCTTATGTTGTCATATCCATAGTTACGAGACTCAAACTTGGCGAGGGTGACTTGACTCGGGACTCGGCGTAGACTCAGCAAAATGAAAAACCCAAGAAATTTAGAGATTTTTAAGGATTTAAAACTTGTTTCATGCACCCTTTATTAAATAAATTTTAAGGACACAATAGCATTATCAAATAGAAGCTAATTTCATCACATACACAAGTATACATCGATCACATAAGAATAAACACAAATTGCAGTTGAGCTACTGAAGGAAATAACACACTTAGATATATAAATATAGTCAATTGTATACAAAGCTCATGGAATATGAAATCCATGAAATCAAAATTTCCAAACAAATATGAAATATCAAAACAATAACTACAAGTCTATGGCTCAGAGGAGCCTGCATCCTTCCTACGAAGGCGTCTAAGGTGGGTCTTGGATGATATAGCAGCTGCAGCCATAGTCTATGCCTGTGACTCCATGCCACCCTCACCAAAATCAGCTATGGTTGTGCCTGCACATGCCCTATCCTCCTCTGCCATGGCTACAACCTTTGCCTCTCTATTTGCTTGGTCAATCCAATCAAGGTCCTCGCCACTAAAGACCAGATTTGTAGCCTTAGTGATCCACTCAAACTCTGCATCGACCTCCTCTAGCGTGATCAGGGTGGAGTCATGGTCATAAATCTGCTTGTGTTTGAGATGAAGGTTGTAATGAATATACACTAGATCATTCAACCTCTCCACGAATAGTCTATTGTGCCTCTTGGAGTGTATGTGCTCAAACATACTCCAATTGTGCTCACAACTAGAAGAACTACATGGTTGGCTCAACACACGAATGGCAATCTTCTGAAGGTTTGGTGTTTTAGCACTAAACATTTACCACCATTTATCTAAGATGAGAAAAAGAAAAAAAAATCAATCTCATTTCCAACTTTAAGCTTCAAGCTTCAAGTTTCAAGTTCAACATTTAATAATATAAAAAGAGGAAAATTATGCCCTTAAATATATTTTTACTTGGTTGTAATGTAGTCCTACTATCTTTGCAAGTGGTCTCCTTGTGCAGTAGTAAAGGTGTCTATCTTGTGGACTATCTGTGTAGTAACAATAGGCGCCATCCGCTCTATCACCGAGTAGAGCCCACCAAGAACCTCATCATCCGCATGGAAATCATGGTGAAATTGGAAGGCTAGATTTAGGAAACATACAGCTACATGGATGGGCCTATGAAGCTGGTGGTGCCATCTCCTATCAATGATCTCCCAAATGGGACGATACTTTATCCTCATCTCCCTCATCGATGGATCGATTGGTCTCTTTGGCCCTATCCATTCCCTCATATATGTAGCCCATTGTAGGCTTCTCCCCATCAACTCATAGGAGAACTACCAAGGGCTCGGTGAATTGCAAATATTGTGAAACATTAAGTGTGAATGAAAATAAACAAATATATATATATATATATATATATATATTAAAGCATAATGTAGAATTAAATTTTACCTTCACAATCTTTGCAACAAGTGCCCAAAAATTTGGCTCATCAAAAATGCAATTTGCCACATCAATCTCTATAGTGGTCATAGCATAGGATGAGGAAGTCCGCTCCTCACTAACAAACATACGTCACAAAGCTGCCTTTGACTATATCAAGGATTGTGATGTGATGAAATTAGTGGCAAATCTAGTGATGATAGGATGAGCCGACTCCCTCAACCCCGTGTATTGCCTCATTAGGCTGAGGACCCATGTGTGATTGTATAAAAATTTGCAAATGGTTTTGGCCATATCCACACATGTTTTGATCCATGGAAGCTTTCCATGATCCTCCAATCTGAGGTCAAGGCAATGGGCGACACATGGAGTATAAAATATAGTTGGGTGCTTCTCCATCAATAGTTTACAAGCAACAACATAATTTGTTGCATTATCGAGCACCATTTGAACCACATTCTCTTTGCCCGCCTCAACTATGACCTCTAAAGCCTCACAAGGGTATTTGACATTTTTTACATGGGCAAAAGCATCAATGTTCTTGATGAACATGATGACACCTAAAAAAAAAGCAAAATCAATGATTCAATAATTTCTTTTTAAAAAACATAAATTACAAATATTATCATTAAATCAAATTCAAATTTCAAATTATTCAATGCATTGAAGGAAGTACAATTACTTGTGGAGGAAACAAAAAAATTGAGCAACGTCTTATTTCTCCTATCAATCCAACAATTGGTCATGATGGTGCAACCCTTCTTGCTCCATAGCAAGCGTTGCTCTTCTATTTGGGCTTTTACATTAGCCACCTTTTGACTCAAAAGTGGGCCCTTTAATTCATCTTTTGTAGGGGCTTTGAACCCCTCCCCACAAATAGTTATGGCATCAACCATATTTTTCCCAAAAAGGAGACCTAAAACATGTCATAAATAAATTAAATAAGATAACTATTGTAAAATGGAAAGTTTAAATTTGAATTCA
Source organism: Sequoia sempervirens (assembly GCA_007258455.2). Taxonomy (NCBI): domain Eukaryota; kingdom Viridiplantae; phylum Streptophyta; class Pinopsida; order Cupressales; family Cupressaceae; genus Sequoia; species Sequoia sempervirens. Next base: position 35,705 of record VDFB02115938.1, read on the forward strand.
ACATATATCAATATTCTAAATATAAAAAATCATGACACAAAGAATCAATTATCAAACTATAAATTTTTAAAAAATCAAATAAAAAATAATTACTTGGCTGCATGGAATGGAATGGTACAATAGTACCAAAAGTTTGCAATTGATTGTTTGATTGCATCATGTGCCTCCTTGTTCCAACCCATGCTCTCAAGTGACAGTTGGGAACTAGGAGTAGCGTGTGGCACAAAATATGAATCCATCCTAGATTTACGAACTCTAGGACCAATGTTAACACTCCCACTACCACTAGCACTAGCGACAACACCAACACTAGAAAAAGCACTAGCATTAGGACGGAATGGAGGCAAGAAGTGTCTCCAACACCAATGCTAGCCAACTCCTCTGCCTCTTTTTTAGTTCTTTTTGTAGTTCAAATGATTCTAATTGCACTTGCACTTTGTGAATAGCCTCAGGAGGTGCATGAGGGCAACCCACTGCATCATGGGTGAGTATGCATGCAATATGGTATTTCAATCTGTTTATGCCTGCATGAAAAGTGTTGCGATATTTACATTTGGCCCCTACTTTTTCTGCCTGGGAAAGATTTCAGCATGTTTCCAAGTAGGGTCTTTTCTAGTTGGGGTTGTAGACATTGTGAAAAATATGATGTGAATTGCAAATGAAGGCTATTGCAATCACAAATAGTGTTTTTAAATTTATTCCAAAAAAAAGTAGGGTTTGTAAAAAAAAGAAATGCAAACTCAAAAAAATAATGCAATTTTTGCTTAAAAAACACAAAAAACCCAAACAATGCAAGCTTATCTCTTAGATTAGGCTTGAAATGAAATTCAAACTCCTTCCAATCGTTGTTTAAAAGCTCTCAATGCACCTCCTTGCTAGTATGAAGCTGCCTGAATGCGATTTGATGATGGATTTATCTTCTACCTCTTTGTTGATTGCCTTGCAATGCTCTCTTGTTTTTCCTCAACTCTATTTTTTCCTCCTATTTTTCCAACAAAATAAAATTAAGTTTCTTTTAGGGTTGTGGAGGAGATATAAGTAAAATAAAAAAAAAGGTTTCAACTCTTATTTTATGTTTTTTTTTGCTTTTTCACCCAACCTTGCATCAGTCGAGTACAACTGAAGAGACTTGCTTGGACTCTGTGAGTTCGGCAAGTCTGGGAGACTTGGCAAGTCTCGCTAGGACTTGTCTAGATTCGATTGAGTCTAAGTCTGAGCCCCCCAAACTCGGTTGGGGTAACTCAACTCAAGACTCGCCAAGTCCTGGTGAGTCTCGTTTCTTTGGTTATTTGTGGTCATGAATCTGGCATTTTTGGATTATTGTTTTTCTTATTTGGTATATATTCCTTGTGAGATGTCCTTTGGCATAGATACTAAAATCATCTATCAGGGCAGGTTGCACCCACTTTCAAATGTGAGATTTTATCTAATTTCAACCTTTAACATGTTTCCTGGGGATTGGATCTTGGGACCCTATCATGGAAGCCACATCTAATTTGATGTTTTAGAGGCTTGAGATAATAACTAAACAAATTTACCCGTCTTGTAAGCTGGTAACTACTAAATGAAGATTGGATGGTTATATCATCATTTCCTTGGCTATGTATGAGATAATTCTAAAACACTCCAAATTTCATGGTGCTAGGTTTGTTATAATAGGGGACTTATTATATTGTAGATAAGATTATTTTACTTGAGACATTTTGTAAGAGTTTGAATTACTTTGTGCAGAGCATTGATCCATTGATAACTTTGAATGATCAGATGTTAATATGTTGTAATGTTCACTAGATAGGTTTGGATTGTATCGTTAAAATCCTTTGGGGCTTCAAAAATGATGTTCGAAAATGAAGGTAATGGTGTATTGCATTAGGAGTTAAGTGATAAATTCTTACTATAACACAACATCACACTTTGAGCCTATTAAACATGTTTTAGTTGTAGTTGATTTGAAGCAAGAATGAGAAAATGTGTACAACAAATTGCAATGAATAGTAGAGGATATTTTATCTAACAAGAGCACACATGGTGAATGTAACTTCAACCTAAATTGTTCAATGCAAAGATTCATGTGCACTCAGAGCAACATGAGATAGATTATAGTAGATTTTTAAAAAAGAAGAAAAGTTTAAAATATGTGAATTGAGAACTTGTTTTTATCTCACAAATCAAGCTAAGTATTGAATGCATAGTGTGCTAAAATAAATAACCAATTTGTTTTATGAACAGATAAATATTGATTGGGATTTTTTTTCAATGCTAATGTGTTCGTATTGTAAAACTTGTCTTATTGGGCCCAAAAATAGTTACCTATACTTTTGGCATATGTTGGGATTGATGCTAGTCTAGTGGGCGTTAAATCCCACAATGGAATTTAACCAAGGACCTCGTGCAATGTTATGTAATGTTATGCAGGTTCTAAATTTGTATTGTGAAGTTTCTGGTTCTAAATTGGCTCATCATGAAACTAAATTTATTATGACTCAAACTGATCCTCCTCCGGAATGGATTCCTAAAGATTGGAGACAAATTAGACATAGGAAGATTACAAGATACCTTGGTATTCCTTTTGGTTTTGGGGTTTCTCTTCATGATATGTGGAATTGGTTTATCGCTAAATTGAAAAATAAAATCCATAATTAGGGAAATAGATTTCTTTCATTAACTGGTAAATTATAAGTGATAAACTGAACATTCTTGGTGTCTCATGTTTATTATTCATCATGTTGGATGCCTTGCAAAAAGGGTTATGAAGACTTAAATTAACTCATTAGACAATTTTTGTGGACTAATTGAGATGGTAAAATGGGATTTAGGACATCCTCTTGGCTGCACTGTTTACAACCTAAGTCCAAAGGGGGGTTCGGCCTCATAGACCCCAAGGCACAAGGAATTTGTTTAGCTGCTAAGTGGATTATAAGAGTTATGTCAAGGGGGAACAATGGAAAGTTTTAGTGCGACATCATATATCACTTGCTATGATGAATAATAAATGACAAAATGTGGGATGGATGGATAAAATTCTATTTGCTCCTTTCTTTCGGGTTAGAGAATCATTTCCATTGTAGTCTATATGGAAGGCTTGGCAACAGGTCTGCAAGTTTCTAAATTGGAAAAAAGACTCTCTACAACATGGTTTTAACTTTGCTACCTCGTCTATTTGGTGGAATAAGCTAGTTCAATATCATAGGAAACCACTTGTAGTCACCTTCCCGAAGCAATCTCATTATCTATTTAGTAAAGGGATGAAACAGTTTGGTGACATTTGGGATTTTAACGCCCTTGATTGGGTTGCTTGGCAAGATTCAAAACAAAATCAATTTACATAATAGGTATAAAGGATTCATGGCCTTTGTGAAATTGTTAGTCCTTATTGAACTCATGAAAATCTGCACTCCTTTGCACTGCAACTTTTTCAAGGATTGGTTGTGGGTCAATAAATACCCTTTCTTATGGTTTCCTTTGAAGAAGTTATATTTCAAGCTTCTTACAGGTTTGAAATTGAATTTGATACTTAATAGGAAATGGAATTGTAAGTCTAATGAAAAAAAATGGAGAATGTTAAGTGCACATATTTGGAAGTTCAAGATGGAGGCAAATGCTCAAATGTTGGCATGAAATTTTTTGCACCATATACTGCCAGTTAAGGATAGAATAAAATATTTAAGATTACAAGCAGCGAAGTGTCCGTTCTGTCAGCATGATGAAAACTAAAAACATATCTTTTGGGACTACCTGTACAAAAAGAAAATGGAATAGCATTTTTTTATCATTTCCCTGCTATTTTTGGTCATGTTTTATGTTGGAACGAAGCAATCCTTGGTATTGGACTGCATAAAAACATAATTGTTGATTCTATGAGGTAGTGTATTTTATTGCATTTATGGAAAAGTATATGTTCAATAATGTTTTCTAAATACATTTTGCATCGAGAAACAAATATTCTAAAGTTTTAACTTTGACATCATGTTTCAATTCACTTTTCTTTGTTCTCGGCTGAAGTGGGGGCTCATAGAAGATTCAAATTTCAACAAGCGTTTGTAGGAGATCAAACACCAATTTTCGCAACCCCATGAAGGGGAGCTTTGTTGTGCTAGACAATTGCAAATCATGTTTAAATTCAAAGTGTAATGGTGGCATAAGTTTGCTTAGTATAAAATTTTTAGTGCTGTTAGTTTTTTCAATAGTATCATAAGCTTGATGCTTACTAGCTGTATAGTTGAAACATTGTAAAAAATTTAGTGTTGTTATCTTTCTTAGCAGTCTTCTTTTGGGACTACATTTGTTGTTCATTGTAATTCCTTCCGCTTTATTCAATACAAAAAAAGGACCTCGTGCACATGAATTTCATGAAAAGGTATCTTATCAGTTTGACATCAAACGATTGCAAGAACATAAAAGGCTTTAAAATAATGTGATTCATGATTAACCTTGATATAAGCCAAGCATGGATAAAATCATCACTAAACGTGATTGACAGTACTCCCATCTAAACGTGAGTGATAGTTTAACTCAAAGATTCTCTAAGATGAGCTTTAGTGAACTCGGGCATCTAGATTAACATGTTACGTAATACAGTTGAATTTAAAGTAAACTAGAGTTGCCTTTAATTTAACTAAAGAGGGGAAATTCAATGAAATTCACATTACAATTTATTATTTTCAAGTAATCTAACATATGAAGAATAAAATTTCTAGGTATTTCAAAATGGTGTTATATATCAAAATCCTATATAAGTTTAAATGGAGGAATTATAAGTCTATCTTAAATAAAATATTATTTCATTCAATTCGATTAGAGATTTTTAGTGTAGAAAATCAGCTTTTGTAAATGGTGGAAAGAAAATATCTACAACATTGTTAATAGAATGGTTGACAAGGTGTTGTTGAGTTGTAACAATCTTGGGACTGTGAACCCATTTGAATAGGTCTTCATTTCTTTGATGTGGGTCAATGTATTTAGAATTAGGTGTCAAGAAGGAAAATTCTTATGCTATTGATTGTATTGAATCATTAACTCAAAAGATGGAATTTGAATGATTTGAGCCATGAATGCAATATTAGTTCAATGAAATTATTTTCCATGTAGACCTAGTCAATTTTAATTGAAGAAGGTGGAGAAGGACCAAAATTGTTGAGCTTGTATAGTCAAGAGAAACCACATGTCTTGCTAGTAGCAATTATCAAGTGGTCTTTCACATATTTACAATTCCATTTTCCAAAAACTCATTTTTTTTGCTAGCTCTTAAATACATGATTTAATTGATTGACATGGTTTTGTGAATTTGAAAGTATAATTGTTTACTTTAACATTGTTGATCTCTAAAAGATTGTTATTATTATATTTATTGAGAGTAGTGTAAATGGGATTTTGATGTGATTATATGATAAGTGGTTCGTTGAGTCAATAATACAATCTTATGTAGGAGAAACTTAAGTTGTAGTAGAGAATATAATTCCAAAATTGGTGCTTGAAGTAGAAAATGAAGTTGATTTGTTTTCATTGGAAGAAGATTTTGGATGTATCATATTCTTTGTTCTAGTAGGGCTTTTGCACTTTTGGTAGAATTTCAGTTTTACTATCTTCTTGGAATATGTGGAGCTTGTATAACCTTGGTACTTGTAGAATGTGCATGTATGGTTCCTTCTCTTTTAACCATTGAGAGGAAGAGAGAATCTAATAAGTCATCTCAAATTGATCGTTCATGGAGTTTTGAGTATTTGGATAGTGTCTATCTTTGCTTCAATCTCTCTTGATGATATGATACGCGTGCTTGATTCTTTGCATTTTAAGGAGAGGATGCACCTATGTGTATGGGTTTTCCTTTCTCTTGTGTTAATTGCTTATGATAACATACATATTGGACACTAAAATTAGTACCACAAGAGTAGTGGAGATAAATATTGAATGCATATTTTAACATCATAATAGTTAAACAAATAAATGCTAATTGAAAAGTTAGAGTTCAAGTTAAAAATGTATTTTTGACCAAAACAATGTTACATGAGGACTGTAAACAACTGACATTAACCATATATTGATGACATGAAGGTTGATGTTAGGTCAATGTCGAGATTTAACATTAAAACAAGATAATAATTTTCAATATAAATTGTCTTTAATTAAGTTCTATTTAGATATTGTTACAACTTGAATAAATTAAAATGTTTGTTATAGTATGAAACACAATTGTCTCAAACCATTTTTTGAATTTGCTAGAAATTTTTTAAGTTTTTCCTTTTAAAAATAATAATAAATCAATTGTAATTTTTAATTAGAGGTAAGGCTAAATTGAACAAACTGGATGCAAATTGAGCAATTTGAGGGTAAAATAAAGCCATAAGAGAAATTTATCAATTCTAGACATGTCATTATTATAGGTTCAATAAAGCATTTGTATTTGATTGAATTTAATTAAAGGAAGTGATTGAAAGTCTATCCCATTTTTTGCCTTATGTCTCTTAGGATTTCAATATGGGTCTCTATTATGAAAGTCTCAATGGTTCATTACTTATTTTCTTTTGATATTTAATTTTGATATAATTTTAGTTTGTAAATCTAAAATTTGTTTATAATCTAAATAATGTGTTATTTGAAATTTATATAATTTTTTAAGTTTGCAATTTTAAAATTATTTTTGAGATTGTAAATCTAATACTCTTTAGTATTTGTAAATGTGTTGCAAATATGTTGAAAAAGTTACTAGTTTGTAAAATATTTTTGGAATATTATTATTATTTATACACCAATGTTGACAACTTACAGTTAAGACGACTATGACAAGTGATTTAAAGCACACAAATTCTATAGGCCATCCTCCAATTTCTTACCACCAAATATGTTTGTGGATAGTGCTTATGTGACACATAACAATGATCCTCTTTGTCATCCAAAGTCACTTGACATATCATATCACATGGTTTTTTTTTCAAAATCCATGAAGTGTATTGTAATTTTTAACTTATAATATTTTGTTTGATTTCTTATTTATAAAAAATATTTCTATTTTTTGAGTCTAGGACAATTCAACATCTTTAATACAATTGAATAGAAGAGTGTGAAACCAATAAGGCAAAGGTGGAAGAAGACTAATACAAATATGTGAGAAGAGTTCATTTATTTTTTAACATTAATGCATAAGATTTAGATTCTTCATCATTTCACTCATTTTAAGTTTATTTCTTCAATTGATGCACCAATGAAATCTCTATCATCATCAAACTATCATGTGCAAAGTAACTAATGACAAAATAGTTATTTAATAGTTTTCAAGAATTTGACTAGAGATACCAAATGATCAAAAGTTTGCATGTGATTTGGAACTCCCAAAAAGCTCAAAACTCTTTATGCTATAAAATTTAGAAAATTTGGGAATCTAGTGTCTAGCCATGGATAAGCCATTTGTGTATGCACCTTTTAGTTTTTGGGAGCAACAATGTATGATGCATCCACCTAGTATATATAATGCAAGACTAAGGATCTTTGCTTTGATCTCCAAAATTGTGGAATAAGAAAAAAATCAAGTTCATGGCTCCATTCCATGTACTTGAAGGCCTCCTCAATGTTTGGAGTAGGTTGATTGTGTTCAAGTCTAGCATGCCCACTAATGGGTTATGCTCAATTTTTTGAACAATTAAAAGATATGTTAGAGAAGAGAAAAATGCATCTAATGCATGATCTTGCTCACATATCAAGTTGTGTATTTTCCTACAAGAATGTTTGTCAAATTATATGTTTCCTCATCGTTGCCATCCTTGTTGTGTGCCTAGTTCATACATTTAATAGATGCCTTTATTGTATACAAAGAAAATAATAGTGAAAATTTTAAATAAGGTGTTTGCTTTTACAATAATGATTTTTACAAAATTTTGTGCCACATTCTCCTTTGACCATAAAGCATACAAAAGAAGAAGAAAAGAAAAAAGGCGTGCTCACTTTTCTCTTTTACTACTAACTCTAAGTTAACAAAAGCATGTACAATACACAATTGTACCCACTTAAACATCAAAAATAAAATAAAAACTAATAAAGTAAAAGGTGTGTGAAGTTCACTTGTTTAACTCATTTGATACTTTAGAAAAATGAGTAGAAGCTTGTGCAAACATGCCTTTCCAAAAAGAAATAAATTGCAAGGAACTTGTGAATGTGAATAAAGATCACATAGAATATTTAATGCAATAATAGAACAAATAAGAAGATCTATAACATAAAATATGAGCAAAAGAACAATTTTGTATTAATTTTCTATGTTGTTTCGAAGGAGCAACCTCCCAAAAGAACTTCAATAGAATATTCTCAAGATGACTCCCTTGCTTAGGCACATGTATATATAGTTCAAAACTAAAAAAACTACCAACTTTCCCACACATGTGGGATATATCCTCAATATATGATGTACAACTAAAGATAACAATTGGGGATATATACCCTTATCCTAATTAGCTCATTCAATGACATAAATCATATACACTTGTTGCATCGTAAATTGTCACCCTTGACAATTTCACACTATTTTTTTCTCCCCCTTTAAATAATTGGACCTAATTGAACACCTAATTTCCTAAATTATGTATTTCGTAGCCCATTTTAACAATTATTGATAAATTGTAAGCGAAAAACATACTTTTCATTTAATATTTTGTCCCCAACTCCTTAATTTTTAGAAAACTAGTCTGGGACACTTGCGCCTAGGGCGCCTATGTCCCCCTATTTTGGCTCCACATTCAAATAGGTCAATTTTGATGTTTTATTATTTGAAATTCAAGTATCTAAAGTCAGTTGTCGGGATTTAATTTTTAGGAAATTAAAGTAATTGCATATAAATACCTAGTTATTACGTCATTTGAGGGATATCTAGAAAACTATTGAGAAATTTATGATCAATTATTATCAAGAGCATTATCAAGCAAGTCAAGAGCAACCATTAGAGGATTTATTGCAACAATTCAAGATCCAAGCATCATGTCAAAGTGTGTGTGATTTTATTCATGTTAATGTTTTCATATTATTTGTGAGATCTAACTCTTGTAGGTCTTCAAGCAATTCAAGCAAACAAGATCCAAGCCTTGAGGAGATATGTATGACTTTAGTCCTTCAAGAAATTCATTGAAGGGTGGTGAGTTGCAACACTTTGTGGATTTATAATTCCTTTTCATCATTGATATTACCATTGTGGAAGTGGAAACACTAACACATGGTTTGACTAAGGCAAGCCCCTAAAAGGCACACAATTTCTTCTCTTTGAATGTGCAAGTTTTAGGTTTGAAGAAGAGTGGAAGAAGTTTGAAAGTCAATTATCCATTGTTGCAATCAAAACCCTAGACCTTGACAACTCACAAAAACTCAATTATAGAATTATCCGACATTGATTTGAAGGTGTGACGAGCAGAGAACAAAAGCCCTGATTTGGCACCAAAGGACTATGAAATAATATCTAAATTATCCCTACAAAGACAGTGGCGCTTGGGGCACCTATGCCCAAAATTTTCAACTCCAAATTTATATCGCAGGTGCATAGTGTCTTGCTTAGTCCATTTTTGCAGTCTGTGACTCCTCAAATTTGTTGTATTTGCATTAGAACATTAATTTGCATTATTAGGTCATTGAACTATTAAATTTCATCTTTAGGTCCATTTCCAGATTTATTCAAGGGAAGATTGACTCAGCTATTAGGTTGTAATTATGTCCTAGATCTTGTCCAAATCCATCAAATCCTTTCCACCTTCAAATCTCTCAAATGAAACATTTAGAAAAAGGTACCTAAACCCTAAAGTGAAATATTTAGGGAGAGGGGCTCACCTTTTTCTAAGTTTCAACACCTAATATAGACACACACATTGACTCTATCTTTATAAAATATTTGACTTAAATCCTTACATGAGGTAACTTTGATAAAATGGTTGTTGGATCCCATGTGGCAGCTTCAAATTGCATTCATTTCCATTATATACAAACCTCTTCAATATCCTAATAATGAAATTGCCTTTCTCTCTTGCCTAATATCACCTCTGATTCCAAAAAATATACCTCTCTTCATCTAATGTTGGAAGTTATGTCTACACCCACATGAATTGCTTAATAAATCTCTTGAGGCAATAAACATGGAAGATTAGGTGGATCTTCTAAAAGGTTGAAAGTACTAGCTTTTATGTCACCTCCCCTATTTGTGTTCCCACTCAATAAGGGCCATAGAATCTTGGAACCAACTTATGACCAATATTATCTCTCAATAAGGATTATTTGTAAAGTTGCATCCATAGAAAGATCAAGTCTTCAACTTTGAAACTATGCTCTGGCCTATGTTGATTAACAAATTCTCCTTAAGGACCTTGAGAACCTTCTCCCTTTGGGAAAGGAACTATCAACATCATGTACCAAGGAACAACCTAGAACATAAAAAATCAAAGAAGGAGAGGGCTAACCATATAAAGTGTCAAATTGGATATTGTACCACTATTCTACTAGGGGCAACCACTTCTTTCATTGCCTTGTTGCTATGGCACAAAACACTTTAGGTAAGCTTTGAAGTATTTATTGGGGTAATTGTTGGGAAATGGGGATCCCAAAGGGAAACTTAAGTGACTATATTTTTCTTTAAATCAATGTAACTTGAACTTCAACAAGTACTTTAAGATACGTGAGCTATGCATTTGAAAATGTGATAAGAACAAAAATTGTAGTTGTAGACACCTAAAAATGTCATAAGTATCTCACACATCATGATTTCACTTATTAACACCATTTTATCACATAATTCACCTAATTCTTTTATTTAATTAAATAATGTCCAATTATTTAGTTAAATTCATTTTATTCTCCTATTAATCAAATAATTAAGGTTATTTGATTAATCATCATAATTCATCATTTTCTTCTCTTTTGATTAAATAATGCAATGCTATTTAATTAAATGCTCATAAATCCCTCTTGATTAAATAATTCCTAATTATTTAATTAAGGATCTTAATTCTTCTAACTTGCACAATTAAATGATTTTCATGAATTGTTTAATCAACTAATTTTCCTCCAATCCTCCAACTTGCATAAAGTATTCTACATGGAATATTCCCTTTTCAAATGTGAATTCTTCCCTCCAACTCAAATATCTCCAACATGATTCCTAAAATCAAGGGATATTGTTGAGTCTCTCATGGATTAGTGACCCTTGATCCACGCCTCATGGATTATCAACCACTTGATCCATGTCTTCATCCTTAATTCAATTTCATCCATTGATCACGATTTTCAATCCTCGTCATTGATCATAATTCCTAAAATCTATATATACTTCAACTTTCAACATAAATTTCATTCACAATATTCAGAGCATCCTTACTCTCTTGAATTGAGCACTCACCTTTGAGAAATTTGAGAGAATTTGTGAATCAATCACATAGAATTGAGCTTTTGCACAACGGATTAGCCAAATTTGAGCACTCCACATCACTACACCACAAGTTTTCTTCAAATCCACAATGGGATTGGGAGGTTTGCATACTAGTTTAGGTTTAATTGCTTTGAATTGAGTCTTTCTAGTATTGTGTAATTGAATTTCATTGAGTATGGCATTTTCTTGATCATAATCTTATAGTTTATTATTTCTCTAAGATCTTAATTGTTTCCATTTGAATGTTATTTGATCAATTGAACTTACCATGTGACATTTTGGCACACTCGGTGGGACCCACATCCATGTCTAATCATTTTTTTGTGAAGTTTGTCAACTTTGCAAGTTACAGGAACAACACAACGCTTTTGTTTTGACAAGTATGCGCCTTTGTTAAAGTTCTGCGCATTTATAGGTGTAAAGGTATGTGCTTCTCTTCAAATATCAGTGCTTCTTTATTTCAAAATAGAGCCACACTTTTGTCAAAGGTCCACGCCTTTGTCAAAGGGTCGCGCCTTTGTCCTCTTATAGTATCGCGATTATGTTAGAAACTTTCATGTGCTTCTACCAGAATAGTCACACGCTTTTTTTTAGTTTAATATTTCAATTGCATTTGACATTTGGATTTGATTTAACCTTAATCATTTGTTGTTTTCTGATTGTTTTTTATAGAGCTAACTGTAAGAGAGGGGGACCAACCATGTTCAAGGCCCCAAGTCATGGAGAGCCAAGAGTGGAAGGATGCCCTAACTTACCTCAGCTTAAAGGGGTATTAGGAAATGTGGGATGAGAATGATGAGGACTATAAGGCCCTTTGATCACTCTGTAGACTTGAAACTCAGAATGGGACTAGGCGAGTCATTTTTCGGGTTCAACACTATGCCTTAGGAAGCTCTCTACCTGAGGATGAAAGCGCAATTCTGAGACGATAGCGTGACACACTGGCATCTCTCAAGTGTGTTGGCATTCGTACGACCAAAGGACTAAAGAGACAAGGTTAAACACAAGAAAACATACTAACAACCTAGCTAGTGGTTTTTAGGAGAACAAAATAACACTATGAAATACGAAATGTATAGACGAATGTGATAAAGTAAGTAGATTAATGCTAGGGTGACAAGAATGATTTCACAAAAAATCCTATTCGCTAGCTAGCTCCAAGAACACTTTCACCTACACACAATAGAGAGGAAAATTGTTGGGTGGTTGTATAGGGGTCTGCCTCAGTTAGACCCCCGTTTAGGTATTTCCACCTCCATAGACAACCAAGATAGTGATAATGGAGAAATATATGTGATATAGAAAGAAATGAAATAAAGAGCACAAAAGCACTACAAAATAGTAGGGTGCTACCCACCAAATCATAGAGGAGAGGAGTGTTGTGACCTCAGCACACACGCCCCATTCAGAACGGGGACCCTCTTTTTTTTTGACCTGTCTGGTCATTTTTGTCGCCGCCTCATTTTGTGTGCCTTATTTTAGTGTCCTGGGTGGTCAGCATGCCTTCGAAGTCTCATATTAAGTTGACCACATTTCTCCCTTTTAATTTTGTCAAGTTCTAGCGCCTTGCGGGGTCTCTCTGGTAGTTTGCCTCTACTAGCAGCCTGTCGGGCCTGCCGGGCCCACCCCGTCGGGTTTCCTTGGACGGGTTTCCCCTTCTTGTCTGCCGTTCCAAACGGCGGATGACTTCCGCCTTCCCGGCCTCCAAGACCCGGTTCTCCATTTTCCATTCGATGGAACTTGCGCAATTTTCTCGGTTGCTTTCGCCCCTCTCGGGCCCAAACCACCAGACTTTCGTCTTTAGAACTCCTTGCGAGCTACATCGTTCCCAGCGAAAAATCACTGACAGAACTCCACCTTCCGTGCCTTGACTTCCCTTTCGCTACCAGTGATTTTTGAACAAAATTTTCCAAACGGCTGCCGCCTCACGTCTTTCCGGCCTCCGGGCCCCGAGCCTCCTGCCGCTGTCCGTGGATTTGAATCCACCAACCTTATGCTACGTCGTACTTGCATTTAATGAAGCCATTAATGGTGGCTGGAGTATAAATATCTTGCCCAAACCTGTCATTCTCACTTGACAGTGTTGCAGAGAGAGGTCAAAGTGCTTTCCAGAGAGGATCCCTATCTTCGTCAATTGTCGCCCTCATGCCTGTTGCCATCACTTGTCGATCGTGAGTGGATTTCACACCTTGCCGCATCAGGTGTCTGAGGTAGGTTTACCGTTTTCCCTCCCAAGCAATTTTTCATGATTTTAAAACCTAAAGTGACAAGCAACCTAGATTTAAAATACATTTAAAAGATAAAGCATGACATAATGCACAAAACCCACGTCCTCAAATTTGAGAGAACCCTTGTACTCCCTCATGATCGATCCAGAGCTTAACCCACGCACGGCTGTTCTTCGCTCAGGGCATTCGCGTCGCCTGGGCCCGGGCTTGTCCATCCCTGGTGGGTCTCGTCTAAAACAAACATATTTTCCAAAGCGACCGCACCAACCCCCGGGCTCGGCTCCTCAGGTTTTCGTCGGCAGAAAGCCGTCAGGTGTTGAAAATTTTAAACGGTGAAATGACCTCCATTTAGGCCTCTCAGGCCCATGACCCTGGACTTCCGCGTTCAAGATTCCGTCGAGCTCCTGCCGTTTCGAACGGCGAACCCGCCCCATTCGCCTGAGTCCCGAGTCCCAGGTTTCCTTTTGGTGTTCGTCTCAGCGCTCAAATCCACCCTCCGGCACCTCGCCAGGTCCTGGTCTGCGGACTTCTGTCCGAGGAGTGTTCGCCGTTGTGAACGGCGAACGCACAGCATCCTCCTGCCTCCTGAGTCCCGGGTGACCTTTTGCTGCAAGGGTTTCCAAAAGGTCGAACCTCAGCATCCTTGCCCTTGTCGGGCCCTGCCCTTCGGAACTCCGTTCAGATTTCGCCATTCCTAACATTGAACCTTCACCAGAACTCTGCCCTTCGGGCCCCGAGGTCCCTTTGGCCGTTTGTATGCAAGATAGATCCCAAACGGCCGTCGCCTTGCTCCTTTCCGACCTCCGGGCTCCGCCTTCCTACTCACCGCGAGGACTTTTGAAGAAATCAAAGTGCCCAACATGAGTGTTGGGTCCGGTCCTCTGGGCCGCTCCCTCCGGACTTTCGTCCGACGATCGTCGTTCTGGACGGCGAAAGCCCAATGGCTTCCCGACTTCTCAGGCCCAAACCCTTTAAATTGCAAAACTGTCGGCCGCCCTTGGACCCGCCGGGTCCTGGACCCTGGAGTTCTGCCCGCAGAACTTCGTTTCTGCTCAGACGTTCCAAACAACCAACTCTAGGCAGCTTTTCGACCTTGTACCTTTGGATGCCCCTAAATCAATCCAAATGACCTCAATTTTCAAATCTGATCTCGACCCACGTGCTTAATTTTGGCCCTCTTCGTTATGATCCTTTTGAACTATCAAAATTTGGTCGGGAGAAATCTCCCAGATCGCTCCGCCCCGTTTTCCCTTCCAAAACAACATTCCTTGCAAGGAAGTTCGGGCCTCCGGGCCCGAATTGTCTGAAAGCCCTCAATTAAAAGACTAATGACATCAGGAAATAGAAGTATCATTTTATGAATGGTAAATTATTTAAATTTAACTTTGCCCATGGGATTTTAACTAACATAATGACTTTCGTGATCAGTTGCACTGACTACGCCTTTGCTTGCAAAATATATGGAATCGGGTGCAGGACCTTCGGGGGCAGCTGTAGAAAAGGACAAAAGAAAGAAGTCGAGAAACACTCCTCGAAGAAAAGAGGACAAGGACCAAATGAAGTACCAGTTCCAAGGTGAACCTCTGCACTCAAAGGTTGCCACCGATTGGAAAGAAATCCCCGACACCAATATCAGCCATGTCGATATTGACGAGTTTACACGAAGGGTTAGGGTCAATCCGATGACCAAGAATGCGAGGCTGATCTGAAAAAGTGGAATTGCAAAAGCTACAGGCTTCCCTCCATCCCTCGTGGCCCCTGAATTGGTCATGGCTTGTCGGCAGGCATATCAACCGGACACAAGGACCATAATTGACAAAGATGGTAACATTCTCGCTGACATGTCGGCTGAAGGAATCACGAAGACCTTCCATATTTCCACTTTTCAAGAAATGGAAACACCTACCATAGAGGAATACCAGGCAGCATGGGATGACAACCCGACAGGCTACAAAAAGTTAATAAATCAGCATTGGCTTAAAGAAAAACGGGGCAGCGCTGTGAAGGTTCCTCACGAACTCTTTTGCAATGATTTCCATGAAGATTACCACGACTTGGTCACGATGCTAAGCAAGGTTATGGGTCTTCCTACGGCTTCCTTCTTTCAAGAGTGGATGGTGTACTTCATCGAACAGATCCTTCGTGGGAATGAGGATGTCACTACAAATTCCTCGTTCTACTAGGGAGGTATAATAAGCGACTGCTTCCATGAGCAGTTCGTCAATGTGAAGAAAAGTTCAAAGTTCTACATGACGTCATATCTCATCTACTCCTTGGCAGACCAGACACAGTACAACGGGTTGTTTGTGGCACTCGATGGGGAGCAGGGTCGAAGACTTAAGGCCTATGATAGGTACCCCCAGCTCTAGTACCGAAACTTCAAGAAGGAATATTGCAGGGTAAATGACGCCTTCATTGGCCATATCATCAAAATGATTGCTGGGGATTTTGAGAGAAGGGTTTCCCACAGTGCTCGGGCATTCTTGAAGCAGTACGCTTTCCTCTTCATTCAATATCTGAAGTTCACATACATTTGTGCCCAAGGCTTCACCGAAAGGCCAAACAAGTTTCCTCGATACCCCAACGACCGGATCATCTTATTGGAGCTTTCTCGACAGCTCCAACACATACAGGCAGTCTTCAGCAAAAAACACATAGTAGGAATCTCTTATCCCTTGACCCTTGGTCAAGGCATGTATAAATTACAAACTTCCCAGTGCACTAGTAACTCTGAGAAAGAATTGAAAGATTATCATTTTCACCTGCACACTGCTCACCCGCGAATGGACCCATATGGGCATGTAAGGAAGGCACTAGGACCGGGGTTCGCTCATCTGCACCACATTGAGGACTTTTGGGGGGATTGTTAGGATGATAAAGAAGTACGTGCAAGGCACTATATGTGGATGACTGCGTATTTTGTAAGAAAGGTGCAACCATTTCCCATACCTGATCAAGTCGAAGAGGACGAAAGCACCATAATGGATCCCAGGTACCCCATAGTCGCCAATTTTTTGATACCAACAATAGACTGGGATGACCAGGAGGTCGATGACCTCGATATTATAACTAAGCCAATCCTGGCCCATACCAAGGAGTGGGTTGATGGACAGGTGGCCCGATTAAAACATCAAGGGATGGTCCTGACATATGAAGGACTCAAGAGTAAACCAAGTGCCACAAAGGACACCGCTGCCACCACTTCAATGGGTGGGACATCCAAGTCTCCTTCGGTCACCAGATCCAAGAAGAGGAAAGAGACAGAAATGGAGCAGTCTCCTAACCCCAAGGTTTATATAAGGAAGGATCCAGGGGGCTCACCCTCCAAAAGACTTAAGCAAACGGGAGGCACGGTGGAGCAGCCCTTAATCCAAGAAGAAGCAACAAAGGGTACAGATCAAGTAAAACCCCTTTTGGATCTCCCTGCTTCGATTGTCCCATCGTCTGCCTCTCTAGCATTGGTCACCACATCCCCGCCGGTGGTGGACATCTCTATCCATCTTGCCCCTTCACCTCCGATCGATCCTATAATAGTCGTTGATTCTTCCTCTGCTGTAACTACTCCTCCTTCCTTTGCCGCCATGTCACCCACTACATCACTCCCATTAGTTACAATGTCGGCACCAATACCCGCTCCCACCATGTCTGAGGCCCTCTCAAGACATATGCAAAATCTCCCCTCCGAGCTCTCCCAGATCCTTATGGATCCCACTCTTCAAACGGCCCTTGCACAGGTCCTCACTACTGCTAAACCTTTGCAACCTCCGACAGGGCCACCGGCTATGGAGGCCACCATGTTAATCTCCGAGGAATGGGAGAGGCGAGAATAAGAGGCCTCAAGGCCATTCAAAGAGGAGGTCAATGAATACCATGAGCACCCCGAGTATGAACACCACACAATCGAAAGGGTGGCCTACGAAGAGGAGGGAATTGGCTCCTTAGAGAGCGGAGATGAGGAGGAGGATACCGGTGGTAGGGTCATCGTGCAGGCCTTTGATGATGACCTTGAGGAAGAAATGGCTCGGCGGTCGAAGGGTACCGAAGAAGAGGCAGAAAGGTTAACTCTTAGGGAAGGAAAGCAACAAGAAGATAAGCTTGAGGGTGAGGCTCAAACCGTCAAGAGCCTCGAAATTGAGTAGCCCAAGGAGCACACACACGAGGTTGGGCTAACTGAAGAAAAGGAGGGGAAGGAAATGGAAAAGAAAGAAAGTCCCAGGCATAAATTATCTACCAAGCCTCCTATTAAGTGCCTTGTGTTCATCCAGGACTCTGATGAAGAAGGAGATACTGCCAAAGCAGAAGAAAGGGCCCCAGGAGATAAGAATATAGAGGTCTTGGCTAAAAAGGGCGAAGGTGATCATGAATCACCTAAAGAGAAGGCCGTTATGCCTGAATGGCTAGAAAGACAGCTTGAAAAGAAAAATCTTGTACTAAAGGACCCAAGAGCAAGGATGGAAGCTATCTTAGCCTGAGCGCAAATTGCAACTAGGAAAGAGAAGAAGCCTAAGATTAGATCCAAGGTAACAATGGATGCTTATGGGTCTCGTGCTATACAAATAGCAACGCCTGTAGAAGGCCAAGAGGGAATAACCTATAACATCTCCACCATGGATCTGGGAACCACTACCAGAGAACAAAAGGTAGGACACCTTGAAGAGTCAGTGGCCATAGTGGTGCATCTGATAAAGCAGGACAAGGTCTCGAAGGATGAGCTTAAAGCACAGGTAGTTGCTTTGACGGATTACATCCAGCAATGGTCTTCGGTGGATGACCTGCCTACCACATCCATAGCCCCACCCCAACTGTTGTCCAAAGAACAAATTGATAAGATGGAGAGAAGAAAGAACTTGGAAAAGACTATAGAGAGTTGGTTTTGGCAGGTCCTGTACGTCATGAACATGGGTATTAGCCGGGTTGTTCGGACAACCAACAATTTCTTGGATCTACAGCAATCCTTGGAAAGCACGAGGAAGCTCTGCACTGACTTCCCTGCTACATACGACTCTACCTATCCAAAGATCGAAGCCATCCTCCAGTTGCCAAAAGCCACATGGGAAAAGGAGCTTGCATTCAATAAAGATGATCACTGGCTGATGGATGTGTGGAGACGTGATTTTGACAACAAGAAAGAAAGGTTGGAGCAGATAATGAGTAAAGTGGATCCAGACATCGAATGGATCAAGGAAATTAGGGCAGAATGCACTCATTATCTCAAGCTGATGATGGAGTATGACATGCCCGCAGTACAAATGGATCCAGAAAAGGTAAAACCTTACTTTCAGAGGAAGATGGAGGATGGAATGTCTGGTGAAATAATGCTAGAATTCATGAGTTTTTCTGCCCGTGCCTTCGATCAATCAGAGTTGTTCAGAGATCAGGGCACAAAATATGATGAGGACTGGAAGAAGCTAGAAGATAATGTGAAAGAGTGGAGCTATCAAATGCTAGGGTATGAGATCATCGATGTAGACAAACTCCATCCAGTCATCCTGAAATTCATGGAATATACAGCATCAAAGAAGCAAGAGGACATCCTTGTTGACAATGAAGAGCTCCCGAAGGAGTAGCTACAGTAAAACAACAATCAGCAAAAGGATAAAAATGCTATAGTGTCGTCACTAGAGGACAAAACAGGGAAGAAGACAGAATGTAATTTTAAATTGTAATATATTGAGGGTTGGTGAAACCCTATTTTGTAATGAATCTTGGCCACACAATGAGAATTAATCTTGGTCATTCATTTAACTTTTTGGGCACTATAAATAGGGGTCTCCTCTCATTTGCAAAGGGAGTTGAGTTGTTGTAGAGACATGCTGCAGAAATTTATAATGAAAATACATTGACTTGGTGCATTTTCTGAGTTTCCCATGTTACTTGATTCAACTTCCATTGTTAGATGCTTTACTTAGATTTGTATCGTTGTTCTAGTTAGCTATATTCTTGCTTTGATAGATTTAAAAATGTTGTTCTGTAGTTGTGAAGATTCCTGCTGTGTAGATGCCTTCTTAGTCCATACTTTTTTCTATTTGCTGCTGGTAGATGGCTGTGTAAAGTTAGTCTGGGCTTAAATTCAAAGTTTCTCCACACTTTCATCTTTGTTCATGCATGCAAATGGTGAATGAAAGGTGAAATATTTGCAGACCTTAGAAGATAGCACAAATTCCATGAGACTGTGAGACTTCTGGTTAAGTGGAATATTATTTCTAGGAAGCTGTCCATAGCAGGAACTCCATGATTACTGTTCATAGTTAGTTGCAAATCCAGGAACCTTCCATCTTCCCCACTTTTTCCTTTTTTTTAGAAATAACCTGTACCAAGGTTCATTGCACTTTGTAAAGCCAAATTTGAAGAAACATCGAATTTTTTGGACCGTTGTCCGAACCTACAGCAAAGTGAAACTCAACCTCCATCTTAGAAACTTTGTATTTGAAGATCCATCTCGTATCCAGCTACGTAAGTCCGCCCTGTGATTACCAGCAAAATCACATCAAAATCCACTAAGGAATTCTATGCAAGTCATGACCTAACACCTGAGAGACCTTGGGGAGATTTTCAACACCTCGCCGTGGGAGATTTCCTTTCAAGAGAGGTAGTACATTCATGCACTGCCTATGTTAAGAAAGTGTGCAAAAAACCCATCAACAAGGAGTAGAAAGCTTACCACCTCAACTAAGAGCTCACTAGCTAATGGAGGAGAAAATGAGAGGACTCAAGCCTTTGTTGCAATGGTGTTTATTCCACACTTGCTCTACGGAGTTGATAGAGTGTTGTTTCTACTATAGAGTGCAAAGTGTTGCTTGAAGGTTGAAAGTGAAAGAAGTGAATGCTAGAATGCTTGGAGAGATCAAGTTGAGTGCTTATAAGGATGTGTAGAAGATGTAAAGAGATGAAAAGCATGTAGAAGGAGTGAATTTGAAGAGAGAATGAAGAAAACAACCATATTCAGGTTGGTCGGTCAAAGGGGATGCTACAAATTGACTTCTAATGGGAAGTGTAATGCCTCTGTAGGCTCTAGACATAGGAATCTATCAGGGATGTAAGCACATCGTGTGGATTTCTATGCATCGCATAGGTGTCCCCGATAGTTATTCCTCTATTGACACTCGAAACGGCCGCCAAGTGGGATGAAGGCAGTGGGTTTGTGTGGAATTTAGCCTTCAAATTTGGTTTTCTAAAGTGAAGAAGGGAAAAAGGGGAATTTGCATAAGGGGTGCAAATTCACTCCTATACATTTTGTCCCCACTGTAGCAAGCACGAATACTGATGAATGCTTCAGTAAAGTAGACCAGAGAAGTAGTAGAGTTAGAAATGTATACTTGAACCGTCGAGGAAGCAGACCACGATTTGGAAAAATCAAGAGTGCAGGACAAGAAAAGGACTTCATAGCTTTCCAAAACTATGAAGTTGAAGAATGAAAGTGTCTTACAGGTCCAAAAACTTGCAAGGAGGCAACCCCCAAGATCTCTTGCATGAAGGAAGCCCCGTGAAGAAAGTGCCTCATAAGCCCACAGACGTGCAACAAAGGTGTCCCCAAAGAACTCTCACATGGAGGATACCCATAAAAGCACCTTATAGGCGCGTAGATATGCAAGGAAGTGTCCCCCAAGATCTCTCACATGGAGGAAGCCAGGAAAGCGCCCTGCAGACCCGCAAACCTACAGGGAAGGTGTCCTTCAAGATCTCTCGCATGAAGGAAACCCAAGAAAGTGTTGTACAGACCTGTAGACCTACAGGGGAGCCACCCCTGAGATCGCTCATATGGAGGAAGCTCAAAGGAAGCACCCTACAGGCCCGCAGACCTACAGGGAGGTATCCCCCAAGATCTCTCACATGGAGGAAACCAAAGAAAGCGGACTCCATCAAGTCAAAAAGCAGCTTCGCAAGCGCACTTGTAAAGTGACATGTTTACCTACAGATAGAACATGTCAGAAAGCGGCCATGTAGGAAAGTAAGTGGACAATCACACAGACTATCAACAGGTTGGAAAACTTTCAAAGGGGTCCCTCGGAAACCCTAGCGTGAAGAAGGGGTCCACTCAAGGGACGCGTTGTTTGAAAGTGTGAAGTAGATGCATTTTTCTCGAATCAATTCATCATTGAGGAATCACCTCATAAAGGAAGAGAATTCCCCCATGCAAGGGGAAGGTTATAGCCTCTCCCACCTCAGGGGAAAATTCTCAAGTTATTTCAAAAGGATTCCTAATTCTGAATGTTGTTTTTGAAAAGGAATGTTTATAAGGAGTTCCAAGAAAAGATTCGTTGGCCACGAATGCATTTTCTGAAAATCAAAAATTTGAAGAAGTGGTGTTGTCACACATGAGAGGGACAACTCAAGTAAAGAAGAGAGAAAGATAAAGAAAAAGCAGAAGAGGAAAGAAAACAAAACAAAGGGAACAAGGGTAGCCTAATATTTTAGGGTTAGAACTGCTCATAAATATATATATATATATATATGTATAGTAATAGTATATAAAATGAACTGTCATCAACCCCCTACTATATCAAACCATGTGAAGAATGTATGAGAAGATAAAGTAAAAATAAAAAATTGGGTGAACATGGAAGGGAAGCCTAAATTCCCCCAACACTTTGCATCATCCCTAATTTATCGAAAATAAAGTCACAAACATGAAGAATGATGATACAAATAGAAGAAATTTTATGACACAAAAACCACGCATGTATCCAAGCACCAACATGGGTGATGAGGTTCATCCAGACACACATAGCACAATCATAGGGGAACACATCATAACACACAAACACACACACATCTAATCTAAAGATAAAGAAGGAGCCTCCTCCTAAGACTAATCGACCAAGAGGTCATCCACTTCCCACTCTAGATCATCATAGGGGGAAGGAGGATGAGCCTACAGCGGTGGAATGTTAAGAGGAGGAGTGTCTGACCCTCCCGCAATAAGGGCTAAGGAAGAGGGCCCCACAAGGTCCTCTCCACTAAGCTCCTGTGGAGCTAAGGTCAACGATTTCACAAATATCGCCGACAAGGCCAAAACCCTGTCCATTAAACATGCACTTCACAGGAGTGCCATGTTTCACCTCAATGGATGGGGAAGGTTGCACCCAAGATTCACCGCTAGGCTCACTGAGTGATTCAGGAGCGATGACAAACTTAGGAGAAGCTGAGACTGGTTTCGTCACTAGGACAGAACAAGTCCGTGTAAGACCACCTTTTAGAGAAGGTGGGATCCTCTTACATCCTCCATTGTTGGAAGGACCACTCTCTACCTTTTGCTCCATCGGAGGATTAAAACTCCCCATAGATGAGGCAAGAAGTGCAGAGGAAGAGGAAGAAAGAAATGCAATAGATACAACTAAAGTGTTCATCATATCTACGGGCTTCGGGTAAGGTTGGACATCCAAAAGGGACATCAATAGAGGTGGCTCCACCAAAGGAGCAATGAACACCTGCACCTTTTTAGGTTCATACACATTCGCACTCGTAGCAAAAGCTGGAAGCAATACATAGCTCATTTGAATAGAAGCAGAGGAGAGGAGAGAGGAGGACACGGTAGGAGGCCCTGATA
Source organism: Sequoia sempervirens (assembly GCA_007258455.2). Classification (NCBI taxonomy): domain Eukaryota; kingdom Viridiplantae; phylum Streptophyta; class Pinopsida; order Cupressales; family Cupressaceae; genus Sequoia; species Sequoia sempervirens. The sequence continues at coordinate 58,866 of VDFB02115938.1, forward strand.
CAAAGGTGGTCATCTCATCTTCCTTCCTCTATAAGGAGGCTTGCTTAGCCATGAGAGCCTTTTTTTGGTGCTTATGCTCATGTGTAAGGTAGTTTATGTGACTCTTTGAATTGGAGGCCAGAGACTGCGAAGGAACAGAAGGCTCCTACTCTGCCATGGGAGTGTCCACTACAGTCGTTTCTAGCAGAGGAAATGAATCCTGGACAGGAGTAGGAGGAACAGGTTGAGAAGTGGTGGGGAGAGTTGGCTCATGTTCCTTGGCAGCAGGCCTCTTCCCGTTCACCACTTTGGGAGTAGGAGCGGTAGGAGGCCGCAGAGGTCAAGAAAAAGAGGACTCTCCATGAGGACCTTTCCCTCTACCATACAGGTAGTACCAAGGTCTAGGAGGTTTAGTAGGGAGGTCCGATATCATGAACTTGGGTTTACGCCAAGGAGGGATCATTGAACTTAACGGGTAGAAGCCAGGCTTGCTCATCCAATACTCCTCCCAAGAGAGGGGAGGTCACCTTCTCCTTCCTTTTTTGGGAAGAAGGGGCGATCGGTTGTTGTGCTACAGAAGATCCAATTTTGGTTGTCCCTTTCCCCTAGTCTTGTACTTTACGTAGTTCTTGTAAAGTAGGTATGTTCTTGGAGGAAGTGGACCAACCGGGGCAGGACAAAAGTGGTCTAACAAATATCCCCCATGGGACACCAGAGGCTGGTATCTAGTGTCATGCACTACATGCACGACACCTTCATGAGAGAATTTTAAAAATTTATGAATAACAAAGGAAATTCCATTCATGGAAGCTAGCCAAGGTATGCCTAGCTTTATCCTGAACAAATCTGACTCTGGAATGACATTGAAAACCATGTCAATAGTCCTAGGTCCAACTATGACAGACAAAGTTATCGATCCATTTGGTTTTAGACAAAGACCATCATGTGTACAGATGGTGGATTTTGTTTCTTTGTATTCTTGTCTATGTAATGAGTTAAGCCACAACATCTCTTATGTGATAACATTCACTCGACTCGCAGGGTCTACTAGGACCCCTATCATAATGTTGCCATTGAGGCATGCGGGAATATAGAGAGGCAAGGGCTTGTTATTTAGGGGCAAGTCCTGCAACATGAATGTTATATCTGGCGAACCAGTCGTAGGCTATGCGATAGAAGTAATCGTGACCATGTTAACATAGGCCTCAGGCTGAGCAATAGAATCAGTGGGATTGACAATCATGTTAGCAGAATGTGACGAAAATGGGTATGTGTATATCTATAGTTCACTATTTGCTTTTGCCACCAATTTTTTTGCTTTTGTTTGCTACCATCGAGATGAATAGTACCATCCTTGATGCGGTCCTATATCTCATGACACAGGCGCATACAACATTTGGTATCATGTTCATTAAATCGATGGTACTAACAATAGGTACTTGCATCATACCAGCTAGGGTATGGTTCCTTAAGAGGTTTAGGGTTTGGAAAGGTTATGATCTTATTCTTCAACAACTTTTGCAAGTTGGAGGAATAAGATTCTGATAACTTTGTGAACTTTCAGTTATGTCTAAGGTCATTGTCATCTGCAGTGGCTACTACATTTGCAACAACTTTTCCCTTTCCAGAAATCGACACAATGGACTTTCCTTCAAAACGGAGGCACGAGGGGGATCCCCTAAATTGAACCACCATTTGTTGATACTCTCGTAGGGCTACACACAAATGCATGAAAGAAGGGTATTTCATAAGGGAAAATTTCTCTTCCAAAGCCTTTGTAAGTTCCTTATGAATACCTTTTGCATGTCATAATTGGGCAACGGATACGAGATTTGTGAGAAGAGCGCCTGGTACCATGTTATGAAATCAGTAATCTTTTTGTTATCACCTTGTTTGCATCAGACAAGATCCGAAAACGTCATCTTTGGCCCAATGTTAGCTTGGAATTATCGTAGGAACTGGCTTACAAGCTGATCAAATGAGAAAATAGAATTGTTGGTAAAGGAACAATACCATTCAAGTGTTGTATCCTTGAGAGATCGAGGAAATAGTTTGGCCATCAACGCATTGTGATGAAAGAAATATATACAAAAGGAATTAAAGGCATGTGGGTCCCTTTTGCTACCATATTTCTCAAATTTAGGGATCTCCATTCCCTGAGGGAAGGGAGTGTTCAAAATAGCAACCAAAAATGGGCTATGTTGAAAGAAGGGTTGGAAGATAGGTTGGGCAGAGGCTTGGGAGAGACTCATTAACTGGCTCTACATCTTACCCATATTCTGAAGAAGAGTGTTCAAAATAGGGTCATTAGAAGATAAAGGGACAAAAGGACCTCCTCTAGAATTGCCACCAGAGCCACCACCAGAACCATCGATGTGATCACAGTCGGAACCGCTACCGGAGCCACTGCCACTAGTAGGGCCTTTGACGAAGCCACCTCCGCTTATAAAGCCACCACCATGACCTCCACAGGAACCACTTCCACAGTACCACCCACACTACCAAAGCCATCACCCCTACCAAAGCCTCCAACGCTCATCCCACTGAAACCTCCACCACTAGAGGTGACAGGAGGGGTGAAATTGAAACCTAAGGGGATCTTGTTCACTTTGACAATGTTGGGTCCCTTAGAGGCAGAGAGGGTGTTGATTGAGGGTATGGTAGCGGTCATGTATACAGATGTAGGAGGCATTGACATTCCTAGTTGCCTCTCATGATCTTCAAAAGTGGCTCCTTGTATAATATTAGGATTGTTTGGAGGATCTCATGAATCAGTTAGACTAGAGAGACTAGCCAAAAAATTTATGCCTATTCAGTCTTTTCCCACCATGTACTTTAGATCACTGATAACTCGGGCAGCCCTAGCCAACTTTGGGTCTCTTTCTGAGTGATGTTCCAAGTCACCCAACCCTTTGTTGAGGGCAGAGACATATTCTATGGGTATGTGAACAGCCTCATGCTCATCTACCAATGATGGTGTAGGAGATGCAGGAGGAGTGGGGACGTGATCGGTATCGTCAAAGAATCATATCTCACCCCTTGACAACTGCTCCTACACAGCTAGACCAACGGTGGGACTAGAGAAGAGGCCTGTAGAGAAACCAGTAGTGACCTTCATCCTTTCCATTGGAAAGTGTCGTATACTTCTCCTAACAATATACCTGGAGGTTGTGGATTGGGTTGTGATGCTCATAAGCCTTCACAACACTCAGGTACAACAACCACAAGGCACAAGGGGAAAAGCCTCAACACCAATGGATGAACAGATGTTGATTCACGTTGGGTTCACCAAAAATGTAAGAGAGGGGGACCAACCATGTTCAAGGCCCCAGGTCACGGAGAGCCAAGAGCAGAAGGCTGCCCTAACTTACCCCAACTTAAAGGGGTGTTAGGAAATGCAGGACAAGAATGATAAGGACTATAATGCCCTTAGATCACTCTGTATACCTAAAACTCAAAATGGGGCTAGGCAAGCCAATTTTTTAGTTCAACACTGTGCCTCAGGAAGCTCTCTACCTAAGGATGAAAGCATGGTTCTAGGACGATAGCGCAGAGCACTAGAGGCTCTCAAGTGCACTGGCATCCGTATGACCAGAGGACTAAAGAGATAAGTTTAAACACAGGAAAATAGACTAACAGCCTAGCTAGTGGTTTTTAGGAGGACAAAATAACACTATGAAATATGAAACGTATAGACGAATGTGATAAAGTAAGTAGATTAATGCTAGGGGGACAAGAATGATCTCACAAAAAATATTGTTTTCCAACTAGCTCTAAGAACACTTTCACGTACACACAATAGAGAGGAAATTTTTTGGGTGGCTATATAGGGGCTTGCCTTAGTCAGATCCCTTTTTAGGTGTTTCCACCTACACGGACAACCAAGATAACGATAATGGAGAAATATATGTAATAAAGAAAGAAATGAAATAAAGAGCACAAAAGCACTAGAAAACAGTAGGGTGCTACCCACCAAATCGTAGAGGAGAGTAGAAAGCTTTCCACCTCCACCAAGAGCTCACTAGCTAATGGAGGAGAAAATGAGAGGACTCAAGCCTCTGTTGCAATGGTGTTTGTTCCACACTTGCTCTACGGAGTTGACGAAGTGTTGTTGCTGCTGCTATGGAGTGCAAAGTGTTGCTTGAAGGCTGAAAGTGTAAGAAGTGAATGCTAGAATGCTTGGATAGATTAGGTTGAGTGCTTAAAAGGATGTGTAGAAGATGCAAAGAGATGAAAAGCATGTATAAGGAGTGAATTTGAAGGAGAGAATGAAGAAAATGACTATATTCAGGTCGTTCAGTCGAAGGGGGCATTACAAATCAATTTCCAATGGGGAGTGTAATGCATCTACAGGCTCCAAACGTAAGAATTTTCCAAGGATGTAAGCGCGTCATGCGGGTGTCCTTAACAATTATTCCTTTGTTGACACTCAAAACGACCGCGAAGTGGGATGAAGGCAGCGAGCTTGTGTGGAATTTAGCCTTCAAATTTGGTTTTCTAAAGTGAAGAATGGCAAAAGGGGAATTTTCATAAGGGGTGCAAATTCACTCCTATACACTAACTATTACAACATGCGACATTTGGAAAAATGTTTTTATTAATGCTTGTTTTGAAGAGCTAATCTAGGACTCATCTTTCAAATTTGGTGTATTAAAATGAATTCACATTTTCTTTAGTGCTCTAAAATTGAACAACACAATCTTCACACTTCAATTTGGTGTTTAAAATTGAACAATGCAATCTTCATTTTCCATTGGTGCTTAAAATTGAACAAAACAACTTGCATATTTCAATTGGTGCTCTAAAATTGTACCACACTTTTTAGTACTTGGTGCAATTAAAATCAATTGCTTGTTGTATTTTGCATGTTTGGTGAGCTATAAATTACATATCCTCTCCCCTTGTGCTTCGTGTGGTCTAAGGTGAAGAGAAATACTTCTAGTTTGCACTTGTTCTTGTTTAAATAATGGAGTTGTCTACATATCCACTCCCCTTGCACTACTTGCGATCTTGGGTGATGAGAAATAACAATATCAATCCTTCCTATTGTTAGAAGGTCTGCCTAGGAGTACACCCTAGGGTTTGACCTCAAAAACATTTTATCTGGCAGGCTATATCAAAGGGGAAATAAATGAAAGTTTAGCTCTATCCACATATGTAACTACTAGGCATTCCTATGTGGTCCTAGGTAATTCTAGACACAAGCAGATGATATTGCAATATCACACTTATGTAGGTGGTGGTATTCATGGAGTTCTACCCACTACGAACCTTGTATTTAGAAACTTATGAGCCAGTTGTAGACTATCTTCTTAAGGAGGTGCAATGTGACAAGATCAACACATGAAGTTACTCGCTATATGCTAATCATAGTTAAGGCAGAAAAACCCCTTGCAAGTAACTTTTCCTTCCAAGGTAAGAAGTGTCAAGGTGGTACATGACCTTGGCATACTCTAGTTGCCCATTATATGAGGTGTATTTTATAAGTGGACCTGATTTAAGAAGATATCCTGATCCAACCACTAAAAATAGGTTGTGATTTATGTTGTGTATTCTTATGGAAACCTTGTGAAACTCATTAGTATGATCTTGTGGAAGAAGAACACACAAAAAATAATCTAATACCAAGGGATTCTACATAGCATTGGTCGCCACCACGCCAGTAGAACTGACAATTATAGATGGGCTAACAGAGTCACTCTTTCCACCAAAGGCAACCTTAGTGGAGAAGACAAGTCATGTGCAGGAGGAAAAGGGGTTGAGGGCCTCTAGATGGAGCTAGGGCACGACACAATCTGGTGCAAAGAGGAAAAACCCACGCATTCTTTACCGAAACCAACACCTCTCAAGCCAGAACATGGGGAGCTATTGGGAAGGATAGCATCATGAGTCACCATGGGGCGAGCAGACTGTATAGCTGAAGAGTAGAGGGCGTGATGCAGGGGCATAAAATTTTTTGGGTGTGCACATTTTGATTTTGGATTTTTGCTTAATTTTGTTTACTTGAGTGGTCCTTTTGACAAGTGACAAACAAGTAATGAGAGCTCAAGGTAGATATATCATGCAAGAAATAAAGAGGGTGGATATAACTATTTTCGATAAGTGAAAGTTATCAGACTAAGGAAAGAAGGAACCCAATAGATATGGGGAAATTGGTTTCTTGATTGAGATAGAAAGCCTGAATTGTGTTGGGGATGGAAAAAAGAAGAAGAAAAAGAAACAAGGGAGAGAGTGTTTTGAGCATAGTAGAGAAAGAGAGAGGTGGTTGCTCTTAAACAAGGGAGAGAGAGTTTTGAGCACAACAAAGAAAGAGAGAGGCAGTTGCTCTTAAACATAGTTGTACACAAAATGAGTAGAGGATGTGTCTGCCTGTAAAGAAAAGAGGGAAGTCGATTTTGCAGTTTTTGGGCTCTTGAAACTATACAAGAACAAGGTCATTTTTGTTGGGGATTAAACAAGTTCATTGTTGTCTTGTAAACCGTAGCTACCAACATTGTGATTAGTGTTTGCTTTATTATCATAATCCTCGCTTCCTTGACATTGGTAGTTGGTGAACTTTGTAATTTTGTTACTGCAACACAGAATGAATTTGGAGATTGCTTCAAGCAAAATCTTGGTTACTATTTTGAGTTGGATGCTCTATTTCTTTTGCATTGAAAGAGAATGAGATTATACTAGGTTTTGTTTGTCTTTCTTGGTTGCCTATTGTTGTTGTCTATTTTCCTTGAATGAAAAAAGAATTAGCTAAAACTTTAATGCTTGAGTGTAATTGCTAGTGTTGACTGTCTACTGGGTGATTATTTGGGGTTGAGTCATAATTTTGGTATCAGAGCGAGAAATATCTAGGAGAGCTTTGAAAGGTTTGAGAAAAATGAGTTAAGAAGATGTGATGAAGGAGTTTGTTATGCTTTTAGATTCTTGGACAGATATGTGTGTTGCAAAATGACAGATTGATGAGAGGAACCTAGGTGCCAAAAGAATGGGTAGAGGAAAAGAAAAGAGAAGCCCTAGGTGAGGTATCAAAAGTTGCAACAACAAACTAAGAAGGAAAGCATCAAGAAGAAAGCCGAGATGAAGAAACAAGATTTAGATTTTGAAAGAGAAATGGCAGAGTTGAGAAGAGATTTGGAGAGATGTAAGTTATTAGTGAAGCAAAGGCTTGAGGAAAGAATCCAAAAATGTGATTGGTATTTTCCCATGACAAAGAGGTTGAAGTGGTTGGTAAAGTTGATTGTGAAGAAAAGAAGAAGACAAGGTGTGGCAGCCTTGAAAAGAGAGGATAAAAGAAATTGGGACAAAGAGAAGTTGCTAAGTGAGCAACGTGCACTAGAATCTAGGTGAAGAAAGTTCTCACTATGGAGAACCTAAGGACAAGAAATGGACAGCGAGAGTGGAAAGCAAGGTATGATAAAGGATTGAAGAATAAAGAGCAAAAAGAAGTAGATGTGGAA
>VDFB02115939.1:0-24149 GCA_007258455.2 Sequoia sempervirens
TGAGCCACCATCTCCTACAATCACATCTACCGAATCCATTGAACACCCACTTCCTACTCCAAGAGTAGCCAAACCCATTGAGGACACTCAAATCCAATCCACTTCTCCCTCTCCTAGTGTCACTAAAATCCATTCTGATGATTGCATCGAATCCTCCATCCCTCCATCTTCCCCACTTGAAGAGTCCCACCTAGACTCCATTATCATGCCTCCCGCACATGATGAGTCATGCCAAGAGCCTGATCCGAAGCATGCTGACATATCCCCTTCTTCAGATCAAGATCCTACCATCCCATCTAATCCACCTCAAGATCATAGTCCCCCATCCATTCCATTCCATGATCCCCTTATCATTGTAGATTCCACCGCTCCATCCCCATCTCCATCGCATGAGCTTGCTACCACAAATCTAGATCCTATCATATCTCCTAATCCCTCTCCGGATACCACCCATCCAAATGTTGTTACCCCATCATCTCCCTCTTATGATCCCCCATCATCGTCTAAAACTGCTATCCCTACATCGCTTGCATATCCCCTTGGTACTCTTACATTCTTCCATGGTGGCCTCCTTGCAGAAGAAAAGCATAGTATATTTACCACCCATCATCCTCCACCTAATAATGGACTCGCATCATGTTTTTAGAATAACAAAAATCCTATCATGGATCAAATGCTCAAGAAAATGAACTATCAAGGAAAAGGTCTAGGCCTTCATGAGCAAGGTATTTTAGAGCCCATCCAAGTCAAAGAACAAATATGCATGCAAGGTATTGGATCTATTTCCAAAGACTCACAATCTAAAGATGTTGGTACAACCTCTAGACGTCCTCAACGAGCCTTTTCCAAAAGAAAATTTGGCTCTTCTCATCACTCTGCCAGATCATATGTTTCCATCCCTCCTCCTCTATCATATCACCTCAAAACAACCGTCCATATTCCTCCTTCATCCACCCCATCCATTTTGGGTCCTTACATTCCTCCATCCACCATCTCCTATCCTTCATCTACTCTATCCATCTTGGGTCCATATATCCCAAGATCACCTCCTCCATCTCATTCATTCATCCATCCAACACCTATCCATGTCATCCATCATAAAAATCCCTCTCGCATATCCCATAATCAGGATCAACAAAGGCACATACCTAAACATCCTCCATCTACACATAATCTTCATCATCCTACCTCCATTGCTCCACATTGTCCATCTCCTCACACCCATCCCATTGCTAATAAAAGAACTTTGGATGCTAAAGTAAAACTACATAAATCCAAACATCCACATGAATATAAAGCTCCCCATGTCCCCTCTAAACGACATGTTGAAGAAAAGAAAATTCAAATCCATAATCCAAATCAAACCCATCAACCACAAAGGCCCACTAAAGCAAAAATCAAAACCATGTGGATCCCAAAGAAAAAAGATGCAATGCCATCAAATGAAAAATCTGTAAGAACATCTAAAGTTTCTAATCCAAAAGCTAATCATACACCCCTTTCATCTCCTAAGTCTGTTTTGGGTCCCTATATCCCGAAATTCACTATTCCATCTCCTCCATTATCGCCACATTCTCCATCCATTAATCCTCTTATATTTTCACATCCATCACCATATGTGCAAATGTTGGTCCTGAACTCACCACCCCATCACACATCCACCCCATCATTCTATCCATACCATTTCCAACATCCCATTCATTGCCCCACATATCTCTGCCATCAAATCCCTCTAATTCATCCTTTTGTATAATCCATTTCTCCTAATAAGGTTGTACCAACATCCAACAGCCAGTTCGAGCATGAGCTCTTAATACCTCGTATGGAACTTGAGGCTTGAGTCCTTCATCCAAATATTTATCACATGTCTTCTAAATCCACTTATTCACCTCCCTATCCTTATCCATCTCCTTCCTCATGCTCTCCCAAAAGTCTAAAATCCAAAAAAGTTCAAAAATCCAAAAGAATCAAAAAAATCCAAAAACAATCCAAAAAAAAAATAGTAAAGAGAAATAATCCATCTTCATTGTCCATTCCAATGGCTTCCCTATAAAGCCATGCCATTCCCATCTACACTTGGGGGTAGCTTCCTGATATGCATTCCCTCCATCCACTATGTTTCATGCTATGCTTCCATCTATACACCCATCTTCTTGCTATACGACATCTTCATTCATCCCCTCCATCTTGCCTATCTTACACATCCTGCTTAGCATCTCTCACCTATCTATGCATGCTTTGGACACCTCTTGGTATACATTCCCTTCACCCATGCTCTATCATATCCCTTAATCACCTATCCTATCCTCCTCCAGTTATCTCCTTCATTTTCCCATCTTCCATCTCTAATGACTCATTATACATGACATATCTAGAGTGGGGGCATCTATCTTCCTTTGTGATATATTCCTTTGAGGCATCATTCATTCCATCAAAGCAATCCCTTCCATTTCCCTATCCTTATCTCCTTATCAATATATCCATCTCCCCATCCTTATCATTTATCCATCCACACAATCCTTATATCCATCTCCCCATCCTTATCATTTATCCATCCACACAATCCTTATATCCATCTCCCCATCCTTATTATTTATCCATCCACACAATCCTTATATCCATCTCCCCATCCTTATCTTCCTATCCCTCCATCATGACATCCATTTTCATCTATCCATCTGGTCACCTTTTCCTCATCCAAATCCTTATCCCTTCATCCAATCCATCCAAATAATCATTTTCCTCCCTCCCATCCTCTACCCTCATCCCATCACATAATCCCTTGTCATTGGTATCTAGCTATAGGCTACTCTCCATGCCACCCAATGCCATCTATCTTGTCATCATCACTTCCACTTCTTTTGCACCATCTTCCTCTATCCCCTTGCCAGATCCTTGACCTCGCCCTAGTTGTGGGCGGGCTCTCACCGTAATATGCAGGTAGACCCACCCCAGTCCTCGGGCGGACCCGCCCCGGTGCACGAGTGGACCCGCCCCAATGCATGGGCGGACCCATCCTAGTCCTCGGGTGGACCTGCCCCAGTGCATGGGTGGACCCACCCTAGTCCTTGGGTGGACCTTCCCCGGTGCACGGGTGGACCCGCCTGATGCAATCCTTATATCCATCTCCCCATCCTTATCTTCCTATCCCTCCATCATGACATCCATTTTCATCTATCCATCTGGTCACCTTTTCCTCATCCAAATCCTTATCCCTCCATCCAATCCATCCAAATAATCATTTTCCTCCCCCCCATCCTCTACCCTCATCCCATCACATAATCCCTTGTCATTGGTATCTAGCTATAGGCTACTCTTCATGCCACCCAATGCCATCTATCTCATTATCATCACTTCCACTTCTTTTGTGCCATCTTCCTCTATCCCCTTGCTGGATCCCTAACCTCGCCCTAGTTGCGGGCAGGCTCTCGCCTGGTTGCAGGCGGACCCACCCCAATCCTCAGGCGGACCCACCCCAGTCCTTGGGTGGACCTGCCCCGGTCCTCTAGTAGACCCGCCCTTCCAGCTTATTTTTATTTTTATTTTTATTTTTTCCCCTCTTTGGATCATCATTTCATCACTGAAATCACCTCCTCTGTCATCGGGTCATCCATCCCAATCATTTTTGTCAATAACTCAAAATGAATCTCTCAAATTTGGGATGTTAGTTGGCAATTCATCCTATCTTTGTTTTGGGTATTTTTTGGGAAAAAATTGAACTCTCAAACGTATGACCATGAATTTTCCTAAAATGGAAAAAATTGACAATTTTTGAAAATTGCCAAATCTGGAAAAATCTGATTGTCAACACCTTATGTCCCTTAAACTCTAAAAATTGGTGTAGAATAAATCCCATCACATCCTCCAATCATTCTTATCTTCAATCCAACCTTGATCTGAGCTTTCATCTAATCCCAATCTAAGCTTAACCGAAACCCTAATTTGAGCTTTAGTCCATCTGCAGTCAAGATCTTTTGATATCGAAACAAATCTTAAGATCCCTCCCACCATATTCTTCAATTTTGTCCTATTCATCCCTTCTAATCATCCCTTCACTCTTCCTATTCATCCCTTCTAATCATCCCTTCACTCGTCCTATTCATCCCTTCTAATCATCCATTCAATCATTTCGAGTAAACATTCATCTATTTCGAACCTTCGTCTATCATCTCAAACATTTGTTTCCTCATCCATCCATTCTGAACCTTCATCTATCATCTCAAACATCTGTTTACTCATTCCAAGTAAACATTCATTCATCTCAAACATCGTCCTATCATTTCGAACTCTCATTCAACAATCCCGATCAATCATTTACTCATTCTAAGTAATCTTTTATCTATTCAAAACCTTCATCTTCTAGTTCTAGGAATCGTTCATCTATCCATCATATCATCCCACCACTTCATCTCTTGATAACTCTCCCATCCCTGAGCTTTGTGTAGTCACCATCCTCCAATCCAATCGAATAGCTCTATCATGTCCCATCGTGTCAGTCCAATCATCTTATCCCCTTATCTGGGGTTATCTCATCATCCTTCATCCATTGTCTATTGCTGGTCTTTCGTTGAACTACATTGCCCCTGCACTTTCACGTAGGCAAGGTTGATCATTTGATCTACCCCCAATGTTCCTTTATCACCTATCATTGGTCTTTCTGCTTTGTCCATCTAATCCTTTATCATTTATCATCAATCTTCAACTCTTGTTCCTATTGTCTGTCCCGTCTTTATCATCCATCGAAGTCTCTTATCGTGTGTCATGTCTCTTGTGTCGTGTCATCAAGCTATGCCCTTATCTAGCTAGTTCTTAACCAACAAGATCCACTTGCATCATCAGATCCAATTTGTTCTGGATATCCTGCGTTATCTCAATCTTTTAGTTAGTATCCATCATCGGTCTCAATAGGATGCATCCTTCTTAATAGACCTCATCAATCCCATCCATCCCTGTGATCCTATGGAAAAGGACATTTGAAATTGATTGCAATCTTTTGATGCTTTTGGCTTTTGTTTATCATTTGAGCTCCCTATCATCACTTGTCATGGTCACCTTGATCCATCATATCATGGTGTGCTTTGACTAGTCAACATAGAGGTATATCTTGATCTTTTCTTTATCTTCTTGGTTGTCCCACGTGGTACCCACCAAGATCTTTGAGGTCTTGTGTTACGCTGGGGCATCCTTGTGTGCTTGTGGTTATCCCAATACCTGGCTCGACCAAGGTCATCGTGACTTTGGGGTGTTGGGATAGCCTTCTTGTTTGATGTGTTTATTTCATGCATTAGACACTAATTTGCCTTGGTCATTTATACCTTGGTGTATCGTGTCTTCTGCTATAGCAAAAATCAGTGCTCCAAAGATGAAAAATTGCATTAGGACTACATTTCACTTTCCATTCCATCCTCTTGCATGTATCCCCCATCCTATCATCTATCAAAAGCCCCCCCCATCCATTCATCCTTCATCACAATCCCCTCCCAATCTTCTTCCACCTTTTCATCCTTTCTTACCCATCACTTTGCATCATCTTCTTCATCTCACCTTTTGCCTCACCCCATCCATTTCGAGAACACACTCGTGTTCTCTTGAACCCGCATGTCCTCTCAAGGGGGCATCCTTCATCCCTAATTTTTCATCATTTTCATCTTCCCTTCCTAGTCACTCCTTTCATCTTCTTCTAGGTTCTATGTTTTAATATTCTTTGAAATGATGTTACTTTGTAACACCATTTTAAAGAGGGGAAAAATGTAGACACCTAAATTTGGACACTTGATTTATCCAAATTTATCCCTTTTCATCTAAGCTTCCCCTTATCCGCATTAATTAAGTAATATCACTATTATTTAATTAATACCTCTAAATTCTTCTAATCCCTAAGTTATCTAGTTAAATAATTAAATACCTTCCCCCTTTAATCAAATGGATTAAATAAATATGCCATTTATTTAATTCCCTTTATGTCACATCCTCCATCATTTTTATCTAATCTTAATCCATCTTCTAATCTCATCATTAGAGGTGTGCACATGCCTAATCCTTGATTAGGATGTGACACATCCTCTAACTTTTGCAAGTTGGCCTCTAATAGCCACCTAACCCTCCTCTAATCCTTCATTAACTAGCCTGATCAACCTCTCAAGGAATTTTTAATTCTTTTTATCCTTCCAAGGAATATTAAATTATTTTTTCTCTTCCCCATGTGATCTTTGACTTGTCACATCAAGTCACATGTGAAATCTAACCCTCTTCTAATATGTCATTAATTAGTCTAATCAAGTACTTGCACAACCTTAATCACTCAATTAGGTCATCCCTAATCCCCATATCATTTATGGAATGTGTCCTTAATCAACTTCATTAAATTCTTTCTCCTTTTGGACAAGGCATCTCCATTCCCCATGTAAATTTTTAATTCACATTTAATCCCCCAATGCATTTAAAGGAATTTTAAATTCCTTCTTTCATCCCCATGAGAATATTTGAGGAATTTTTAATTCCCCACTTGTCCTCTCACCCACATGGGGACAAGTACCTCCTTTATGAGGAGATCTTGTCCCAATCCCAAGGTACTATGTACCCTCTCCATGTCATGTACTATCCTTCCACCTCATGTACACATCATCCATTTTAAGCCATATCACATGCCACATGTCAAGATGTGAGGGCTTGTGATTTCTCAACTCACCTTAGCCCTACATCTTGATCTTGGTGGCTCAATCTTGACCATCCATTTCCCTAGGGATTTCCAAAATCTCTATACATACCCCCTATTTTCTCTCATTTTAAGGAGATCATGCATTGTAGCCAAACTCTTACAAATTTTTCCTAGAATCCATACTTAGCCATTTTCATGTTTGCACCCACTTGCATCCATTATCATATCATAATCTAGCTTGCATCTTGCCATCCAAGGAGCATATAACACCAAAGATCAAATGGCCAACCAAAGGATCAATTCGACACAAGGTAAAAGGTTTCATTTGTTGTTTTTATATTGTGTTGAATCCAACTAGGCTAATCTTGAGGTGTAGGTTGTTCTTAGTGGTATTTGCATTACATTGTTTGTTGCTCGTTTTCTACCACTCAAATTTGACCTATCACAGACACAATGTCCCCTAAGTGACAGACCTTGTATAAACTTAACAAGACTCCTTTGAACACCTTTTGCATTCTACATCTTACATCTTTGCCACCTTGGATAACAGAACTTGCATGCCTGTGGTACCATCCTATTTGTTCATGAGTTCTAAGAATACAAAGCTTTTCTTGTCTCATGAAGCACAAACTAAAATTTTTCTTTGTGGCACATTGTTAAAGTTATCAGGAGGTGTAACTTTGATATGGTTGAGCAGGAAGCCCATTCTGCGACACGACTTTCCCCATAGCCACCTATGTGATTGTGAGTACATACCACCAAAGCGTATGTTTCTCACCTTTTGGGCCTTCTCACCTAGCGGACCACCATGAGTTCTATTGCCCCAAAGTGAGTATGCATTTTCCTTTTTCAAACAAACAACCTAGATCTGATTCACAACTAGCTAAACAAATGATCGAAGCTTATCCAACTTTTCCTTTCCCTTTTCCCCTTCTCTCTCTCATACTCTTTCACTTGTGTGTTCCTTTATTCTTATGTTTAGTTTTCCATGGGATCTTCATCCCGAGGGCTTGATCATCCCTCTTGATCGTTTTTGTCTCATCTTGCTAGCATAATTGCATTCAAACCTCCCTCTCAATATGCATGACTACTTTAGTGTGAGTTTGAAGCAAGTTCATCCTCTCACTAAAGTGGGGGCTAAATGTACCATAGAAAAATGGATCATTGACATTTTCATGGTTATTTAGGTCTTTCTCTTGTGATGCTTTACCTTTTTTTCTTTGATTTAATGTTGTAATGTAACTTATGTATTCACATTAGGTCCTAAATATTTGAATTATGATATTTTGTGAAGGTGTTGTGAAGTGTTGTAACACATTTATATACTTTTCTAGACTCTTCTTATTATAATTAATCTAAAAATCACCTTTTTATCCCTTATCAAGTCCTATTTTAAAGTGTTGTAAAGTCTTGTAACAAGATTTCATGCCTTTCTGGGCTTGTTATCATTATTTACACCTTTCTTATGCTTTATATGACCCCTTTATGCACTCATAAGTCATAATTAAGTGTATTTTTTAATGCAAACCCAAAAAACAACATTAAATGTAACTTAATTCCCGACACCCACTTACAAGCCTAGAGTGGGACCCATTCGCCATGGGTGGCGAATGAGTCCCTCTTGGCTCCAAATTCAAAATAATTCAAAATTTCTTTCAATTTTTTATTCAAAAAGACCTTATGTCGGCCTATGATGTTGTATCATTGGGTAATTAGGGCATAAGTGTGTATAAATAAGTGTTTTTCCATCCATTTCAACCCCCAATTCATTCACTAGTTCATTCAAGCATTTAACCCATCAAAGCATCATTCAATCAAGCAATCATCAAGAATCTTGGAGCATCCACTGACATATATTTAGACTTCAACAATAAGGTTTTGGTGAGTTTAGGACATTTGCATGTTGTTCTTCATCATTTCCTTCATTTCATTTCATTTCTTTATCAAGGGTTTGATTACCAAAGTGGGATTTAACTAAGGAAAATCCCTATATCCTAACCCCTAACCATTTTTCCCCTTTTTCATGTGTGTTTGTAGATTTTATATGCATATTTGTTAAGAAAATAGGTGTTGAAAAGTGGTCAATAAGTCATCAAAGTGTTTCAAGTCAACTAAACCCTAATTCAAGCTTGGAGACAGATTTGACTCCGTCAACCTGACAAGAAGACAAGTGCAGATCTTGACCTACATGATTGACCTTCGAATTTGAAATTTTTTGGAGCAGGATTGATTCGCCATCAGTGGTGAATGAGTCCCAACTGAATGCTAAAAATATTATTTTTTTCATAATCTAGTTCCCAATAGTCAGAAAGCAGTTTCAGGTCTTTTTACCAGTAGGAGGACCGATTCACCATCAGTGGTGAATGAGTCCCACTGGTGATCAACAATGATTTCTACTAGTTTCTAGAACCTTCCAGGATCAACATTCAACTTCCAAGTGCACTCTATTAAACCTCATTCAATTTCGCTTGCATTAGTTGAAGTTTTTAGTTCATTTGTGCATACCTCACCATTTTTTCAAACATTGCATATTTCATTAGTTTTACATTCATAATCAGTCAATTTCATCACTTAGTTACATTTAGATCATTTCATTTAGTCATAATCACATCATGCATTCCTTAGTTTGAGTGAACCACCTCAATTTTGGGGTTCTATCTCTCTCCTTTTAGGTGAAAGATCCTAAGAGTGCAAGAGAAGTACATAAAACACCTCAAAATTGATGGTTCAAAAGTGTAATCCTTATGTGAAAAATTCCATATTAAGCACAAATGGTCCACCCTATTACTTGCAAGGCAATGATCAATCTAAGGTGTCAAACAAAACAATCATCAAAATCCTTAATAGAACCATCAATGACGTTGGTTGTCACTTGATAGGTTGTCGTTAGGTCCCATTACTTTAGAATATAATATTCAATTTGTTGACCGGGTAGTGTTCAAGGCAATCTGCAATAGAAGAGGTCTAAAGTATCTCCCTCAGGTTTCCTAACTTTTAAGAACAACTCAAAATTAATTCTAACTTCAAACTATTTAACTATAAAACTGCAAAGTAATTTATTCCTAAGAGAAAAAAAATGCTTGAACTGGAAACGTAGGTAAACTAATTTAGAAATTAGAATAGCTAAATTAGAAGGTACAGAAACAACTTAAACTAAGAAGCTGATTTTTTTTATAAAAGCAGAAAAACTTATAGCAATCCATAAAAAAATTTCTTAACAATAAAGATTGTAATAGTGAATAACAAAAACTATGGAAGTGAAAAGATCACAAATACTTTAGAACTAAGATTTCATAACAATAAACTTAATGACTCTGTACAAAACAACATTACAATAAAAGAGAACACTTATCTACTCCCATCAAGTGGCCAACTCATGGGTTAACAAATTCATTCTCAGCTCACATTCACAGCTATTCCAGAAACATTTATGTCAATCATAGTTATCAACCGTGACTCATAACTCAGAATTTTAGATAACAATCTCTTTATTCATAAACCTTGGAAACATTCTAATAGTATAATATTACTTTTCACTGTATATCTTACTTCCAGAGACGGTATCTTTTTATAGAGAAACTATAACTACATGCTATATTTCAGATGGTATGGATAACCATTGAAAATATCTAAACAAATCTATAGATAACTTGTATATCTTTAATCCCATTACACATTATTTAAGAGGCTCAAGTCGAGCCATAAAGTCTTTAATTCAAAGGATAACAAAAATAACAACTTTAAGAACAACTACAGCTTCGGTCCATCACCCTGAAGTTTAGGAGCATATTTCCAACATATATCTTCTAACTGTTCTGGAGCACGTGCTAGCTGGATGTTTCAATCTGCAACTTTGATTGACTGATTATTATCTATAAAACACTTAAAACAACCCATTAAATTTGTATTGGAAAATTACTTAAAGAAATCAAAAGAAATAAATTTTATACAAGTTCTTACTAAAATTAAGCAATTATTTCTCCTAAAATTTAATTAGTTGGCAAAGGATAGAGATTTGCATGTGTGAACCAGGTCTTTATGGTATTATCATGATGAGGTTATTTTTACCTCATCATTTCCTCCCCTTCCTAGTTCTTGGCAGGTCCTCCTATCCCCTGATTAGAACTCTGCCCTCTACTCCCTTCTTCATATTTTGCACTAATATCATACAAATCAGTTGCTTTGACATCAAAGTTTATAGGGGAATTATGGAAACCTCCATGAAAAGCAACTCCCCGTTTCCATTCATTGAAAATTTTGTCACCCTAATCTATATTAATATGAAAAGCAAGGGCTAGATATAGTAGTAAAGGAGGTCTGTACCTCATTCCTATCCATTTTTTTTTTGAGATCTCCTAAAATTTTGGCCAAAGCATATGCTCTTCTGAAGGACCATCTGAGACCAAGAGGAGAGATCACTTCTCTTTTCTTTAGGTATATAGACAGTGGAGTGTATCTCTCTTCACATGCATGCCAAGCCCTGCCAACCAATTTTTTCCCCTATTCTATGAAATGATTATAACAAACTCGAAGGCTATCATCATACCTTTCCTTCATTTTCTCATCCAGCAAAAGAGCTACAAATGTCTTTTTAAAATCTATTGGTCTACTATTTGGAGATCTCATTTGAAGTCCTATACTTTTCTCTTCTTGAACATATTCTTTATTACATTCTTTCCAATGGATTTGATTCCGCATAGTAGACAATAAAGATCTTAATTGCACTTCCCCCACAAAAAGATTAACAAAGAAATTAGTATGCTTCTCTAACAAAAGATCATGGGTAAAGAATTCACAGAGCATATCTTGCTCCTCAGGCTTTTAGTCTACAATTTTTTTAACAATTTTTTTATCATTAGGTTCATAAGGTTGATCATTGTAAATTCTAAGCAATTTCCATCTAAAACATTGTTCATTCAGAAACATGGAATACAATCTGGATGGTCTCCTACAAGATAAAAGAAATTTAGCTATTTGACATGCATCCTATTTCCACTTATAAGCTTTATGAAATGCTTCTCTTAATAACACCATTTCCATTTTTAATCTGTTATTCTCAACTTGTGCATTCCTTAGGAAATAGCACTATTCCATCCATTTCATTAATAATGGAGGAATCTAAATTTGGAACCATTCAGTTACTGTTGGCTTGGTTTGAGCTTCTCTGGATTCCATCTTTGGTTTTCTTGTGCTTTCCTGCAAGTCTTGCTCTAATTCTACAATCTTACTAAGAGAAGCATTTAATTCTTCTTTCTGTCTTTTCTTTTCCCCTTCAAATGTTGAAAACATGAGCATAAAATTTCCTTTTAAATTTTGAATTTCTTTGTTTAATCCATCCCTGTGTATCCTATTTCCCTTATCACAATTTTGAATTTGCACTTGCAGCTCACTAATAGATGTATCTTTCCCCTGCATTTCCAAGTTTAAATCCTGAATTTCTTGATCTCTTTTATTTATTACAATCTTATACACCATTATTTCCTCTTGTTGTAATTCCATCTTTTCCTTATTTTCATACAGCTGAATTCTTAACTCTTCTATCTCTAATTTCAATTTTTCCAATTCTATATTAATATTTTCAGTTTCAACAGCTTTATTAATAACTGGAGACAATTTTCCTAATATACTATCATCAACTTCCATAGGAAGTGGAGAATGTCCGCCTTCTGTTTCCTATTTTTTTTGTTCTACAGCTTCTTCTTCAGATACCAAATGAAAATGTACTTCTTCAACAGACATTTTCTGAAGAGTGGTGAATTGACTCCTCAGTTTCCAAGTTTGTCTTTTTCTTTTTAGATTTTGACCTATTCTCTTTACTTTGTGCTAGGGTTTCTGTAGATCCAGAGGATAATCTTTTACTCTGCCTTAAAGGAGGAGTATCCTAGTAATTTAAAATAGTTGGATCATTTAGAAGAATAGTTATTATTTTCCTCTTCTTAATAGGGTGAGTATCCACATTTGGATTCACTATCTCTACATCTTCTATCTAGGCTAGAGTTTCAAACTCATTTCTAAATTATGGCACTTCCTCACCAACTATGGTAGGAATTTGGGGTTTAGGAGCCCTAGGGTCTTTAGGGGAAGTTGCTCTGGAAGGTGAAGCAACTTATTTTGAAGATTCTCCTAATTCTAACTTCCTTCCTAATATAGGCATATCAAACGTCCCCAAAAAAATTTCCCATTTGGTTTTTTGTTTCTTATGGAAATGATATTTACAAATCAATTGAATTAACTCATGATGTTTTAATGGCCCTAAACTAATTTTCTATCTCTCTATAGAAGAATTAATAGAATCATTCAAGAAATGAGGCAAATTAACCCTTAGAGCAGGGTCTTCCTTCCCATGCCGAAAATGTGTTAACATGCGGAATGTTGGTCCTACCATAGTGGTGAGTTGACCTTCACAAGTAAAATATCTAATAATCCATGCGAAGATAGAAGCTCATTGAAACCCCTTATTGTGTCCCCTAGTACTAACAATTATCAAGGGTTGAGGATCTCCCTATCTAAGGAATAATTCTAATAATTTTTGATATGTGGTTTGTGTGGTTTCAGATATTTTAATGCCAGAATCTTCCAACCCTTAAATAGAAGAGATAATTTTTGAACTCACCTTGAAATGCTTCCCATGCAGAATCGCTTGACCATTAGAGTAATTTTCTGCAAATGCATTTACCAGCTTTTCATTATACCCTTTGAATTTCCTGACAAAATCCAACTAGCCCACTTCTTCAAATAGCCGAGAAATGTTACTTAACCCCAACAACTTTTCTACAAAAGCCGGCTCATATTTCTTCTTTGTACCACCCATTTTTTTCTCTCTTGCTTACCACCTTGTTGAAAAATTCAATAATGCCAAAGACTTGTGCACTGATATATTTTTTAAAATATGTTCAAACTGTAATCATTTACTCTACTCTTGCTTGAAGCTTGTTGTATAATAATTTCAATTTGCACGAAGAGCTGCAAAAAGAGTAGCGTACTTAACAATTAATCACCAAGTGGCTCAATTTACTAAATTGGGAAAGGAAACTCTTGCCAATCAATCATATTTTATTCAAAAATAACTACTTATTTAAAGGAAAAAATTGTACTTACTTCCATTCCATGATCACTTGAAGATCTTATACCTCCACCGATTTGACAAGATGATGCAATGGTATTGGTTGAGGTGATGGTATAATTATTATGGCATGAATAAGGAAGCTCATGGATGACAAATTCATTAATGAAGATAGGCCATTACAATGGCTTTTATTTATAATGGCAAAAGAAGGCGCATGTACCAATGTATGATAATCAAAGCATCAAAAAAGATTTGAAAATTTTTCTAGAAAGAAATTGGCGAAATGAAAATAAATAAGTTCCAAAGCATGCGTAAAGCATGCATTCAAAAAAAGAAAGTGGTTAAAGTTCTAGAGCATGAGTAAGGCATGAATTAGGAGCTTGAAAAATGGATAAGTTCCAAAGCATCACCAAAAGATGCAGCCGAAATGGTAACCAAATGAAAGTTCTAGGGCATCATCAGAAGATGCTTCTAGAGCAGCAACTAAATGAAAGTTATGGAGCATCGTCAAAAGATGCAGTTAGAGCAACAACCATATGAAAGTTTTGGAGCATCATCGAAAGATGCAGCCGGAGCAACAACTAGATGAAAGTTCTAAAGCATAGTCGAAAGATGCAGTCAGAGCAACAACCAGATGAAAGATCTGGAGCATTGTCGAAAGTTGCAAGAAAAATAGTATAGATTAAAATTTTGAGCATTAGGTCACCTTATCGGATGCCTTTTTTCTTTGTTCATCTGATTCCCTTGCCTGAAGTTCCTTTGTTCAGATCCAAAACTTTATCCTTTTTTATATCCAAGACCTTGCGTGTCATTTACATTATTTTTACCCTGAGTCAGCTCATCGAGCTTAACTGAGCTAATCTTGAACTTCTCCTTGTATTCATTTGCATTAGTAAGCTCATCTTGAAGAATAACATTATGTATTTCAAGCTCTTATTGATTTTTCCTAGATTTTTGTAGTTCAATCTCCAACTAAATGAGTCCTCCATTAATTTTTTTGCATTCATAAGATTTTTCTTTCAAGGAATAAGCATATTCTCCTCATTCTTCTTTCTTTCTTAAATTTCCTTAGTCAACTTCATCACCATGGATTCCATCTCATGCTTTAGGGTAGCATTATTTATGGAAATCTTTTCACATTCTTCAAATATTTCCTTTAGGGTTTGGTTCAAGTGATCATCATCCATGCTTTTTCTCTCTTTTTGCTTAATATGGTCACAAAGATCCTTTCTCTTCTCTGTAGACTTAATAATGTGATCCTTCAACTTATGAATAAATTTCTCAACATCCTTAATATTTTCATTCAATTCCTAGACTCCTACATTAGGTCCTAAATATTAAAATTATGATGTCTTGTGAAGGTGTTGTGAAGTGTTGTAACACATTCCTACACTTTTCTAGACTCTTTTCATTACAATTCACCTAAAAATCACATTTTCATCACTTATCAAGTCCTATTCTAAAGTTTTGTAAAGTATTGTAACAATATTTCATGTTTTTCTAGGCTTGTTATCACTATTTACACCTTTCTCATGCTTTATTTGACCCCTTTATGCACTCATAAGACTTAATTGAGTGTTTTTTTGAATGTAAACTAGATAAACAATATTAAATTCAAGATAACTACCGACACCCACTTACAAGCCTAAGGTGGACCCATTCTCCATGGGTGGTGAATGAGTCCCTTCTGGCTCCAAATTCAAAATAATTCAAAATTTCTTTCGGGTTTTATTCAAAATTACCTTATGTCAGCCTATGATGTATTATTGGGTTGTTAGCACATAAGTGTGTATAAATAAGTGGTTTTCTTCTCATTTTACATCCCCCAATCTCTTAATTCATCCAAGCATTCAATCATCCATTCATGCACTTTGCATCATTCAATCAAGCAAACATCAAGCATCTTGAAGCAACCATTGTCATATCTTCATATTTCTTCGACAAGGTTGTGGTGAGTTTAGGATATGTACATGTTGTTTATTCATCATTCCTTATTCATTTCATTTCATTTCCTCATTAAGGTTTTGATTACCAAAGTGGGATTTGACAAAGGAAAATCCCTATAACCTAACCCTTAACCATTTTCCCTCTTTTGCATGTGTGTTTGTAGAAGTTTGTATGCAGATTTGTCAAGAAAATAGGTGTTTAAAGGTGGTTAACAAGTAAAAAAAGTGTTTCAAGTCAAATTAAATCTTATTTCAACCTTAGAGACAACCTATAGTTTGTTTTCTATATATTTGACTTTGTTAACTCGACAAGAAGACAGGTGTAGATATGGAACTACAAAATTGACCTCTAATTTCATAGATTTTTTGGAGACGACGAATTCACCACCAATGGTTAATAAGTCCCACCTTAAGGATGGAAAAGTAGATTATTTCAGATTCCAATTCTTGACAGTCGAAAACTAGTTTTCAGGTGTTTTTGCCAGTAGCAGGATTGATTTGACATTAGTGGGGAATGAGTCCCACTAGTGATTTATAGTGATTTTACTAGCATTCTTGAATCTTCTTAGGTATTCAATCTTCCTCTAGGTGCACTTTTTTTAGCCTTGTCCAGTTCGGTTAGCATTAGTTTACATTTTTATTACATTTTCTGCATACCTCACTGTGTTTTTAAACATTACATATTTCTTAGGTTTTGCATATTTAATCAATAAATTTCATCATCTAGTTGCATTTAAAACATTGGATTTAGTCTCAATTCCATATTTTACATCTTAGTTTGAGTGAACCACAACAATTTTTGTGGTGTTCTATCTCCCTCCTTTTAGGTGAAAGATCCTAAGAGAGCAAGAGAAATCTATAGAACAAAACACATAAAATTGTAAGTTCAATAGTCAATACCAACGGAATACACGATGTAACTACCATGTTTCAAACAAAAAAATAGGAAATCCTCATGAAAACATGATCTACATATTCTTTAGATAAGATCATTCATCTTGAATGAATGCATTTTTCTAATGATAAATCTATATCATGCTAATATTACATAAGGGAAATATTGAAATTATTCTATTGCATAATAATTTATTACTATCAAATCTCCCTCTACAAGTGATCTAGATCTATCCATGAAATCATTATGAATAGCTCCTACTTAAAAATTATTTGCAACCCCCAGGCATTCAAACAAGTCAACTACAACATCAAGACATATGAAAGCATAATATAAAAGCATAACCTTAAAAATAAGATCAATAATGTAGGTTCATAGAAGCTACAACTACAAGTGACTAAACATACTCTTATAAATATATCATGATCATCCTAGAGTATTAAAAGATGAATCACATGGTGATTTAGGAGCATCCATGGTTGACGAACAATCTTGCATCAACAAAAAAACTATATTTTAATTTATTTTCTTAAGGTTGGTAGTTGATTTATTTGATAGGGTGATTTTCAAGGTTAGAGTAAAATATTTATTAAATAAATTCCTATCATTTTGTCACGAGATATTGGTGTGGAGGTAAATTAGGGGGAAATATTTTGAAATTATTTAATCTTTAAAAATTGGAAATAAATATTGTTGGGTGTGGATCTTGGAGAGAATACGAGTTTGATAATGAATTTAGATCTTTATCATGGATAGGAAAGTGGGAACCCAAGGTGAGTTGGCAGGAGTTACATTGAAAATTGCCCTAAAATCTAGGAATGGACTACAATTTTGGAAATTTTGGTGGGAGTAGGTTTATGAAAGAACTTTTAACATTATGGATGGTTTTTGGGGATTTTTTTGGAGGTTTCTTCCCAAATTGGTTGTTCCTTTTTTCTAGAGAAGATTTGGGAGCTTTTTTTTGAAGATTACAAGCAATTTGGGTTATGTTTTGGTAGCCATTATTGGCTAGAATTGAAGGTGGTTGTTGTAGCCATAGTTCATTTGGTGGGAGCGTTGTGGAAATTGTCATTGTAGGTTTATTTCAGGTTTGAGAAGATATCTACAATAGAAAATAATATTGCAAGGGTTATAGGTTCATTGTATTTGGATTTTGTAGAGAAAATTATAGAAATAAGAAAATTTTATGCTTTAAGAAGCTAAGGGTTTAAGGAATCCATGTCTATGGATTATTTTATTGATTGTATTGGATTTAAATATCTGATATTAGATATTGTATATCAATCCTTGGTTCTTCCATGATTTTAATCTAATTTTTGTTTGATTTGTTGTAATCTTGGTGATTGTTAGCAATAGAAAAAATTATAATATTGTTTTCATTTTAACATTGCTTGAATTCATTTTGAGGAAGTATTTTATTATGAATTTTAGGTATTTTTTGAGAGTTTGGAACCCTTTCCACATCACATGGATTTCATTCACTCATTTTTGTTTCACTTGTACACTTCACCAATTTATCATGATAGTTGAAGGAACTCAAAACTAAATATATAAAACTATGTTAGCTAAACAATATACATTCAAAACCTTATAAAAAAAGATTCCATCAAAACTTCAAATATCTAAGTGTATAGGAAACCCACATCAAAGTTATATATAACTAGTGTGTGTTAATAATTTAAAAACTATAGAACACTAATCCACTAAGAAATGTTCAATAAAAAATTTAAATTAAACAATGAATTAATAATAAATGAAATAGGGAAAACAAGAGATAATAACATAGCTTATTCTTTACTCAAATGCCAAATTAAACATAGATCCAATTTTCCACAACTCCACATCAACTCAATAACCCAACAATCAAAACTATATAAATGCTAAGCGAAAAATAATTTACCAACACCTCTACACCAATAAGGATATAACCAACCACCTCAAACCATTAAAAAATAATTCATTAAAAACAATAGCTTTCTTGCATCCAAAAAAACCCTACAAGATTTACAATATAAAAATAGTCTCGTTATAGATCTCCAAAGAATACATTTTAGTTGAATATGAAAAACCTAAAAAAAAAATATTTTAGAAACATGCATGCAAATTTAAATTAATATTTCATTGAAAGACCCAAAAAAGAAAGATTAAAAAAAATAATAGAATATCATGAATCAAAATAAACATAACTATTAAATTAAAAAATTGTAAAACACATAGATCTAATTTAAATGAATTTGAAACATATAGGTACTACCAGCTATTTGAAAAATTAGATTATCTTGGAGCTTTATCCCTTGAAACAAGAAAAATCTATAACCACCATTATTTACATACATTTGGAGGAAGCGGGCTATTTCCAAAAAAATTGTCATCTAGTGACCAAATCCACCACATACATTAATTAAAAATGAATAAATAATTGTTCCAACACAATGGGATAAAGCCAAGCACCCCATGTAAGAACCTCAAACTATAGTCCAAATAACCAATGCTCTATCATTTATCTGGTGAGAAAAAATTGGAACACAACCATAAAATGAAAAAAATGAACCACCATGGAAGAGAGAAGTTGTCTACAATGTTAAATAGGAGCTTGAAGTTAACATTATGTTACATTAAATTTGATGATCCAATTCATAATTCTCTAAACCTCCTCAATATTTCATATGTTTATTGTATCATTAAATAAATATTAAAAATAAAAGTTGCACTCATACAAGGATTAATAATACATTTATTTCTTTCCATAAACTACATAAAATATGCCAAGATAAGAGATTATTAAACAATAAATACCTAGAACCTAATAACAATTGAACCATCATGTGTACCAACATTAAAGAACACATAACTACATGAAAATTATGAAACCACAATAGATTTGATACCAAGTGTGAAGATAAATACCTTATCTGCATATCAAATATTGTGTGATTTTCTTAGAAAAATGGTTTATACAAGGAACAGATGGGAATCCACACATTCTCCAACTCAAGGGACTTCAAGAGGACTATTAGTATTGTGGAACCTGAAATCAGTATAAGTTAAATCTCATAAAAACCACCAATTATGGAAGCTAGTAGAAGTAACAAAATTCCATCTCCATTTTTGGTTAATAAATGTGTATGGACCTACTTCTACAATTGACAAGAAAAATTTGTGGGATAAGATTTCCAAACAAATTGATGTCATACATAATGATAAGTTTATCATTGCAAGAGATTTCAATGCAAAAACCTCATTGGAAGAAAAAAATGGTTGGATTATTCCTCCACCTAGGGTAATGGCTAATTTTAGCCATTTCATCATTACAAACGCTTTGAGAGACATTGAACCAAAATCTGAGAAATACACTTGGACAAACAAAAGAAAGGGTTTCTTGCAAATTGCAAAGAGGCTAGATAGATTCCCAGTGTCTCCCAATTGGTTCACTTCTCCACATAAGATAAACTATGATATTCTGCCTTATTTGGAATCTGATCATTATGCCATTTATTTAGAAATATCAGATGTATCCATTCCAAGGTTAAAATATTCCTTTAAGTTTGAGAGTATGTGGCTAAGGCATTCCCAATTTTTAGATTTGTTAAAACAATGGTGGGTGAATGCTCCATATGAGGAGGGGACTAAAATGTTCCAATTTTACAATAAATTGGTTCATGTTAAACATCAAATAAACATTTGGAACAAGAAAGTGTTCAAAAATATTTTCCATCAAAAGGATTTAGTATTTAAATAGCTCACAACCCTACATGAATGCATAATTAAAAAAGGTCTAGATGCAGATTTATATGAAAAGTAGAAGGCATTGTAGGAAGAATGGGAAGAATTATGTGAAATAGAATAAATATATTAGAGACAAAAGTCTTAGGAGTTATTTTTAAAAGAGGGGGATTATAACACAAAATTCTTCTGTGCTTCAGCTTAGATTAAAAAGGTGACAAAATGAATTCATTCTATTTAGGAATTGGCTTCAGGAAACTAGTTAACAAAGGAAGAAGATATAAATAATGAAGGCATTAAATTCTTTTTAGAACTTCTTTCTACCCCACAAACACTTGATGTTAATAAGGTCAATAATGAAAATGATCTTCTTTCCACAATTCCTCATTTAATAAATAATGAAGATAATAAACAATTGATGAAACCATTTACTTTAGAGGAATTGAGATATGTAGTTTTTTCACTTCCACCAGAAAAAGCACCTAGCCCAAATGGTTATACAATATTATTCTTTCAGAAATGTTGGGAATTCATATGTTTTGAACTCTTATGGGAGCCTGAAGAGTCTAAGGAGAATGGGATTTATGTTCAAGAAGTTTAATGTCACCAATATAGCCATTCTTCCCAAAGTCAAAGAACCTAAAAAATTTGTAGAATTTAGGCCTATCTCATTGTGTAATATAGTTTATAAAAAATTTACAAAGGCAATTTATCTAAGATTACAATCCCTTATTCCAAAAATCATTTCCCTTGAACAGTGAAGCTTTGTTCCTTGAAGGGAAAATCATAAAGGATAAATTGTAGCACAAGAAGTGTTAAACTCCATAATTGCAACACAATTTCCAAATTTAATTTTCAAACTATATATGATGAAAGCTTATGATAAGGGAAACTGGGAGTTTCTCAATAAGGTCCTAACAAAATTTGGTTTTTCTTCTCAATGGAAAAGATGGGTAATGTCATGCCTATTTGGGGCTAAGTTTTTAGTAATTATAAATGGGAATCCAATGGGTTTCTTTAGTTCCACCCAAGGAGTAAGGAAAGGGGATTCCCTTTCTCCTTTCCTTTTCATAATCATGGATGAAACTTTAAGCAGTTACATCCTTTTGAGACATAACCAAAATTTTGGAAAGGTATTGAAATTCCAAACACTTCAATATTAGTAACAATATCTTTTTGCAGATGATACCTTACTATTTAATAAATTATCAATATTAGAAGCCAAGGAAGTAAAAGAAGTATTGGATAAATATTCATCAGCTTCTGACAAAACCAGATGAAAGTTCCAGAGCATCGTTGAAAGATGCAACCAGAGCAGCAACCAGAGGAAAGTTCTGGAGCATCGTCGAAAGATACAGCTAGATCAATAACTGGAGAGAAAAGATAACGAACACCACTTAACTTGAACTTTAGGAGTTATATCATTCCACAAGAACATCCTTCCAACATGGTAAGCTGAAGAGCGGATTTCGGAGTATCGGGTGTTCATACCATCAAGTTCCAGAGCATTGACCAGTTGAATGATCAAGTTTCAGAGCATCTTGGAATGGTGCTCTAGAAGTTGTTATTCCTTTATGAGAGGTCCTACAAAATGAAAACATGTGTTAAGTCCAAAAATTTATGAAAAAAAATGCTTTTGAAAACAAAGTGGATACACGTCTTTTTATTACAAATTTCCATCAATTTTCATTTTTATTTTTATTTTTTAGATAAAAATAAACATTAAATAAAATAGACTCTGCCTTGGTTGAGTCAATGCATTGGATCTCTCCTTTCATTTCTACCAAATTTGTAAATTCTTCTTTATTAACTGGTTTATGGTAAATATGTAGGTGATGACCATTAACTAAGAGGGTTCATAAATCACCATCAATAGGTTTTAACTGAACTAT
Organism: Sequoia sempervirens; assembly: GCA_007258455.2. Classification (NCBI taxonomy): domain Eukaryota; kingdom Viridiplantae; phylum Streptophyta; class Pinopsida; order Cupressales; family Cupressaceae; genus Sequoia; species Sequoia sempervirens. The sequence continues at coordinate 22,181 of VDFB02115939.1, forward strand.
GCCATTCAAGAAAACCTCATAGATTTCATATGGACCCAGCCAATGAGTTCTGAGTTTTCCTTTATAGTCTTTATATCTTGAATCGAATAGAAAAGCCTAGTCACCATTATGAAATTCTCTCTCTTTAATATATTTGTCATGCTAAACTTTCCGTTGATGTTGAACTAATTATGTTTGATGAACAACATCCAGACGAAGCTCATCCAACTCATTTAAGTGTAAAAATTGTTCTATTTGAGCTTGTTTCAAATCTAGACCCAACTCCATAGCTGTATGTAGGGTCTAAAGTTCAAATTCAATGGGAAGAAGAGGTTTCTTTCCAAAAAAAAAGCTCATAGGGACTGAATCTAGTTGTATATTTCCATGTTGTATTGTACGCCCAAATGGCTTTAGGCAATTTCCTAGCCCAATCTCTTCTTCCTGAAGAGATAGTTTTTGTTAGTATGTTTTCTAACTCCCTATTAGTCACCTCTACTTGACCATTTGCTTGAGGGTGATAAGGGGATGACTTCTTATGACTCACTTGAAAATGGTCCGTAAATGCTAGGATAACTTTGGACATAAATTGGGGTCCCTGATCTGTAACAATAGTTTGAGGAGCTCCAAATCAAAGAAAAATTTTGTAATAGAGAAAATCAGCTACTTGCTCTTCTCTAGCAACTCATAAAGCTTGAACTTCTGCCCATTTCATCAAATAATCGATACAAACTAATATATATTATTTCCCTTGAGAGGAAGGATCTATGGGACTGATAAAATCTAACCCCCATTTTTTGAATGGTTCCAAAGTTACCTGAGGCTGGAAAGGAATTTCTGTCGAAGCAGTTGGTCTCCCTACTATTTGACATTCATCACAATGACGAACATAATTTTTAACATCTTTATGCATTGAAGGCCAATAATATCCAACACCTAAAATTTTATGAGAAGTTCTTTTTGCAGAATAATGACTCCCTGAAGGATCATCATGACAAGCCCTTAGAATACTATAAGTTTCATCGGCCTTGACATATCTTCTCAAAACCATATCAGGTCCACAACGAAATAAAATCTCATTAATCCATTTAAATGGTGCACACTCTCAAATAAGTTGCTTCCTTTGTTTTGATGTAAATTCAGGAAGTACTTCAGAAGTAGCTAAATAGTTGGAAATATCAGCAAACCAAGGAACCTTTATAGAGATAGCAAACAAATTTTCATCTGGGAACTCATATTGTATAGGTGCTCGATCACCCTCTTCTTGTTTGATTCGAGATAAAAAATCTGCCACCTCGTTAAATTTCCCTGGCTTGTCAAGTGTTGTCACAATGAACTCCTAAAGAAGTAATAACCATCTCATTATTCGACCATTAATGACAGGTTTATTCATTAAATACTTTATAGCTAAGTGATCTATATAAACTATAACTTTATATCATGTAATATAATGATGAAACTTTTTGATGGCATGAACTACAGCTAAGAATTATTTTCATGTTGTGTAATTTCTCTCAGCAGACGTTAAGTTTTTGCTAATAAAATATATGGCATATTTACCCCCATGCTCATCTTCTTGCCCTAATACTACACCAATTGCATCATCTGAAGCATCAACATAAATGTGAAAGGGAACACTCCAATTTGGTCCACGTAGTACTGGTGCAGAGACAAGCTTTTCTTTTATCATTTCAAATGATTTTTGACACTCAAATGTCCAATTAAACTCCACATCTTTTTGCAGGAGAGAAAACATAGGGGTTGCTATCTTACTGAAGCTTTCTATGAACCTTCTATAATAACTAGCATGTCCAAGAAAAATTCAAACATTTGTTTGTGTTTGAGGTATAGTCAATTGTTGTATGACTTCAATTTTTTTAGGATCAACTTTTATTCCTTTCAAGGAAATGTGATGGCCTAAGACTATTTCTTGTTCCACCATTATTAAACACTTTTTGTGACTAAGGGACAATTGGTTTTCCTCACAAACCTC